>JAJHUR010105699.1:0-14361 GCA_027495735.1 Lutjanus campechanus
GCCTAAACGTGCGCACGTTTTAGTATCTCGTGCGCACGCTTTAGTATCTCGTGCGCACGTTTTAGTATCTCGTGCGCACGAGATATTAAAACGTGCGCACGAGATAGTTTTTTTTTTTCTCCATGACACTGTAGGGGCTCCGTAAGTTTACAGTCCAGGTCCAAAATGAAATTCTGATGGAACTGAAGAGTTAGTGAGCATAACTTTGGAACAGGAACACCAAGTCCAAGAAGAAACTGGAGACTTATTTTCTTTTCATGGTCCAGGCTCCAGCAGCATTGATGCTTTTCATGCTTCTTGAGAAAGATTTGGGTTCATCATCCCTGATGAAGACCAATGAATCAAAGTTGTTCTTTATCCAAAAAAAAGTCATTGACCTCTTCGGTCCATCTTCCCTTCTCCAAGCACCTTGGAAGTAGGTGAATTTCAGCCATAAATTCTTATGCTTCTGCAAGATCATCTGTCACTCAAGGCCTACTTACGTTTTCTAGAGTTTTCAATTCATCATCCTGCATATATTTATTTTCCCTAGGATGGCAAAGGAATGACCCACCCTTTGGCTCACCCTCATACCCAAACCTAACCAACCCCACCAATGAAGACAACAAATTTAACAATGGCAGAGCAGGAAGGGTAATTTCTTCACCATCCTAGGGGGAAAAAATGCTTCCTGGATATAGTTTGCTCAGTTGTCATGGACATAGCTCAGGTTTCATCATAAGAATGGACCTAACGTCACATGATAACAAGTGGCTGTATATGGTTTAGATGTGACCTCTGACCCCTGTCTACAGGTCAGTTATCACATAACCAAAGTTCATACTTTAGATTATTTTGTCAGACTTTGATCATATTTGTCCCAGCAGACTGTTTCCTTTAAATAGGTTTTTACATTATCTTCCACCCCCCTGGGTGTCTGTCTGCTTGTCTGTCCCTCTGTAGGACACAAAACATCATTTCCTTAACAGCCCTTTAAATTTGTAAATCCCCTTCACGGGTTGCCGGGGGTAACCAGGCAAAGACGAGGGAGGAAAGAGACTCGCATTGATTAGAAAAGAGTTTGAGTTTCTAAATTAACACAACGTGTGTGTGTGTGTGTGTGTGTGTGTGTGTGTGTGTGTCTTCTTTCTCACACGTGAATTTGGGCTGGTATCCCATGGCGACGGGACAGTAGTGAGGTCATTGATATGCAGCGCAGCAGCTCTGCTGAGGGAAAATCCTCCTCACTCCTCTAAGCCGGAGGAAGGATTCCTTTACAACATCTAAAACTGCATGAAAGACAAAAGCCTTTAATGAGTTTCACAAAATCTTTTTTTAAAATATTAAACCAATTATTCTTATTGTGTGTTTTACCTCATAAAAGGTTAATTTAGTGTTTAATGTGGCTGCTGATGCCAGTCTTGTCCCATAGTGTCCATTAAATTTGTGATTCACACATTCATGATTCTGTTTCCTTCTTCTCTGATCAGATTCTGCTTTTTATTTAGATAAACTTCTTGTGCAGCTGCTTGTGTTTAGTCATTTGAGAAAAAGAAACAAGGCATCATAGCACCAGTAGTATCAAAACATCTTTGTATCACCAGAGTCACAACGACCAATAACTTAAGTCTCTTCTCCTTGTGCAAAGATATGACTATTTCTCCCACCAGTGCAATGCCTGCTCAGAGCTCATGACTGTTGGAAGTGCTGTTTGCAGTGTTGTCGAGATGTGGTCTGCCGGGCGACACCGTGACAACCTTGACACAACACTCCCTTTGGTCCTCAGCAATACAGCCACAAAGTGTGTAGTTGATCTGATAAATGGTTTTCGAGAAAGGACAGTCATACATACAGACAGACAGAGTCCTTCCTTTATAGATGGATGATGCTGCTACAACACCAGCTATTTGCCAAATGGCACCAAATTTGGCAGGTCACATGGACAGATTCAAGAAGCCCCGTCCACAGACAAATGGGAGGGTCAGCTGTAGAAACCTAAAACTGTAATGATGTTTTGATAAGGAGTTGCCGAGAAAACCAAAGGATAGCTGGACAGACATTTATAGTTCGGTGTCTTAAACTGAAGGATATTTTGTCGAATGTAGTTCTTTACTTTCTTTATGTGTCGGCTTGATTAGTTTACTAGATTATAGTCATTTTTTAAAAGCAAACCAGGGTTTCATCTGCATAGCATCGTTGTGAAGGGGCAGCTGGTTCCAGAAATGTTTTTCTCCATTTAAAAATGTCATTAAATGATCTCCTCAATGTTCCTCAGGACTCTTCTGGATAATGTTGCAATTCTATATATTTATGTTCTGACTTATTTTAAATTATTGTCAGAGCTGTAGTAAATGCAAAATGCTTTAATAGTTGCAGCACATTGCTGCTAAATTCATCCAAAAATCCAGAAATTACAGTAAAAGTGAACTGATTTACGAAGCAGATCGTAAAAACTGTTTCCTCAACAGCTTAATCATTAGCTTCCAGTTAAAACATCATTATTGCATCAATAAGTTTTCAAGACAACTGTGGTTTAAATTACTCACGTTTATTTATAAATTACAACCTCTACATCTGATTGGTCGGTTGATGCCTCGTTCACAAGATAACGACGACCTGGAGAGACACAACACGGTGAAAAATATAAGACAGGCACTGAAGTTAATTTGTTTTGTGTGGACTGCCCCTTTATTAAAAAGTTATGAAAGAGTAGCCAGGCACTTAATGTCAACTTTGTTCACATTTACAATAAACTCAAACACGACAGCAGTGGGACTTGAGCTGTTAGTCTCGTTTCTTTTGTCAAATTACTGTGAAGATGGAAAAAAAAATGAACAGACCAAACAAGAAAAAGAAACATATTTAGTGTCCAGATGAAACCATGATCCCTGCCTGTAAACCAGCTGTATGAAGGTTTTCTGTGAGATAATTATATAAGGTAATAAAAGTGACTTCAAATGTTTTGGTAAAAATCTACTGTCACTAAAAAAAAAAAGCATCATTTGGGATTTTACTTACTTTACTTATTACAGCAGATTTCACCTGAATATTATCTTTTTACTTTTATTATAAAACACAATAGTTCATATTTCGTAGGTATGTGTCACTTCAACATGTCCTCATACGTAAACGACAGAAAAGGTCATTTGACATTGATTCCCTAAGGAGCCGTTCAGATGCCGCATCCAAAAACACCAGCTGTGCCACTTTCATCTTTTCATCCAAGGTGCTTGAGAGGTCGAACTCTGTCGCGCCAACGTCACGAAGCAATCAGCTGCACAGGACACGGAAGAGCGGCTGATTATACTCACTCAGAGATACACTGGTGAGCATGTTGATATGTTAGCTAGCACAACCGTTAACCGTTACGTCTAGTAACATAGTAAAAGGGTATCGTCAGAAAAATAGTAAAAACCTGATGGGTCATACAGCTCTAGGTGTCCTTGATCAAGTATAATCAGCCGCTCTTCAATTTGGTTGACCTTTCAACTAGATGTTGTGATGTCTTTTGACAGAAAGGCTGAAACAAGTCCTGTGGTGCTGATTAGTTCATTCTTGTCACATGACCTGCCATGCACGTGCTTCTTCCAAAAAAAGTGGAGTTTTTCATCTCTATGTGTGAATGTGGATTGGCGTCACCATCATTTTGAGTGCGCTTGTCACATGTCTACATTCAAAATGAGCATCTGAACGGCCCCTGATGATATAATCTGTTGGACAGTACCAGCGACAGGCGTACCAGACCTCCGTCATCACGTGGTTAAGGTTGGAACAGTAACAGAGACGGATTTAAGAAAGTATTGTGGTTTGCGTTAAAATAACTACTTCCTTCAAACATTCAACACGATTAGTTTCATATGAGAACTGCATCCCTGTGAAAGTCCACCCGTCCACCTCGACCTGCTCTCAACAAAGACTTTCTCGCTCTTTGTCCTACAGTCTCCCTTATTGCTTTGAAAGTCGTGCCGACTGTCACAAAAAATACTGAAAATTTGCGTCCATGTTAAAAAAAAATCTACATTTCAAGACTATTTCATAAACTGCTGCAATACTGGGCTGAACCTAGTTTTCAGAGCAATGGGACACTTTTCAGACGGGTTTTGGAGTAATGGACGGTCAGTACAATGGACGGTCCACCTTCAATATATCCAGACACACAGATCAGATCTGATATTGAATCATTTTTCCATGTTCGATTAGTAGTTGGACTTTCAAGTAAAAGGCAAAGATTCAGTGTCAAAGATGTTTGCACGTGTCTTAAACACCTCTAACTTATAACTTGTGACCACGTGCAGCTGCAGATCAGGACAGATGTGGGTTTCTGTCTCCTGAACGAGCTGCTCACAGTGTGAAGTTAGTCTGACTGGTTTCTACCGGCTGTTGATTGAGACACTGACAGTCTGAGGCTGAGGAGACACTAAGGCACAATCGGCTCTGACACACATTATAATACCATGAATTTAACACTGTGACACTGAACATTACAAAGGCACAGACATTCTTGTGACATAAAAAAATTACTATCTTGCTTCCCTTCATACAAAGATGTCATTAGTCGTAAACCCTGACCTAAAATAAGCTACATTCATATCTTCTGTTCTTCATTTGTTCTAGTTGTTTCAGTTTGACAGTCTGAGTGAAACCACTGTGCTAAAAAACATATTAATACACTTTAAAACTACACAGTTTAACTTCCTGTACAGAGACCACCTCAATACTGAGAAGGTCTGAGTCCTGTTCAAATACTCTTCAGATCTCCTCCCTTCCCCACTTCGACACTTTCTTCCTGTTATGAAGCTTCACGTTCTTCACAGACACAGAAACCTTTTACTGCAACCTGTACAACCAGCACAGCTCTGATTGGTTGATTGTTTTCCCAACACCAGTCACTGGGAGATCTGAGGTGATTTAGAGGTTGAGAACACGGTCAGTGTTCCATCGTGGTGCTACTGTTTAAGGGCCTTTTCACACCTGAAAGTCTGAACCACGGTTCATGTCTTTGTTTCATTGTAAACACTTGATCTGATCAGTTTTGGTTTTGCACATTACACAAAAGAACTACATGACACGTCCTGTATGTCATCACCTACATTAGCTGTGTCTTCTTAAACTTACAGTTGATTGGTTGATTGGAGTCAGGCATTAATCTGAAATTGGCACATTGCCAGTTCAGTGCAATTCCTCTATGATTCTCTTGAAAAGAAAATTGTCTGAATTTTTGTTGGACCACATGTCAGTTAAACATTTGGGGCCCTATTTAAACGATCTATAGCAGCAGTGCGTTTAGGATGTGTCCAACTTCACTTTGGCTGGTTGAACGGCCATAATCTGGGCCCAAAGTAAAGTACACGGCACAAAAGGGTTGTATTTCTCTTATTAATCATTGGTATGTTTTGGCCATAAAATTAATTAAACCGATCAGAGTGTCATCTCCTATTTCCCTTATGAGCCAGGTATGCTTGTGCACAAACTCGGGAAATGTTGGAATGACTTGGTAACTTTGATATCAGAGGGGAGGTTAGGGACAGGTACGTAGTCCTTGGCTGGTGGACTGTCTGCCTCCATCGTCTCCCAATACACAACTCAATTTGACTGCATATAAGCAAATGCACCGATAAACGCCGCTGCTGTGCATGCAAGTACATTTACCATCTACACAATGTGGGCGCTGGGTGTGACAGTGACAACTGCATCAGTGAGAAAACCTGCACTGACAGTTGTGCTGCGACGCTTTGTGCCATGTGTAAGATTTGGCCCCTAGTTGCTTCCTCTCCTCATGTGTGAACACAGATTGTGTTGTTTTTCATTTTTCTGATTCTGAAGACAGCCCACCATGTTTTACTGTAATTGGCCTGAAAGTCCAGACCATCCCAAAAAACATTTTCAGACTAGAAATGAAGCGAACCATGGTTCAATTTGATCTGGACCGAGACCACCTCTCTTCCGGTCAGACCAAAGTTCGGCTGTTTGGTCTGGACCGTGATTGGGAACAGGTTTCATACCTGTATTTTTGGTTCGGATCAAACTGGAAAGTCCAAAACTTCAGACCAAACATTGTGGGTGTGAAAGGGTCCTGAAACAAGCTGTAGCCATTTGAATATACAGAAACTATAACTTCTCTGCCCATTAAAGTGTAAAAACCAGTTGGATCATTTCTGCTTTAGTATGTTTCACCAAAGTCATCGTTACAGCTTCAAAGCAGCTTATTCATGTTTCCACCAAGCTACTGGGGGGTTTAAAATGCTTCTCTCATTTAGGCTTTAGGTATCTGCTACTTCACCATGAAACACAAATTCTTTATCTTCACACTGACTACAGAAGACATCCGTGTTGTTTTTCCACCATCATACATCATCACATCAGGAAGTTGGAGGGTAGAGTCCATTCAGAGAGTCCTGAAACAGGCTCATGCTTTTACAACAGCTGGTTGTGCAAGTACAGCAACATTTCTAATCTCGCTACAGATTAAACATCACCTCCTGCACAGACAGGAAGCTGCAGGGGGTAACACGGTGTCCGTAGAGGAATATCATACAAATGGAACTCTGGAGGAAGGCGACAGGACGGGAAGACAGATGATCATTGATCCGCAAGGAGGAGAGAGACAAATTGATGGAAAGATGAGAGGGAAAAATGGGAGGTAGGACTAATGAGGATGGAAGAGAAACAGTGTTGAAGAGTAGAAAGGAGAGATGACTGGACTGGATTGATTTATGGGGGAGAAAACGAAGGATTGATGGTTAAAGGAGGGACCTATGGCTCTAGCTGGAGATAGACAAGATGGCCGACGTGTCTTTAGCCTTATCGAAGAAGATGGACGTCTCGTTGGCTGCCTTCAGTTTGACCTGGGCGGAGCTTGGTGAACCCTGAGCCGTGGTTGGCTGACACTCCTGACAGCAGCAGCAGCAGCAGTCCATGAAGGCCTGACCGAGAGCCTGAAACACAACAACATGCAGGTCAGTGACGTCTGGTTGTTCTGTCTCTTTACCCGACTCTTGCTCACTAACAGTGGGGTTGGTATGCAAAGATGGACAACATGACAGCTCAGCAAAAGTGAAGCCAGAACATCTGGATCGCCCCCTGGTGGCTGGTTGCAGTATAGGTCATAAGCCCCGCCTCCTCCTCTGCCTTTTAGGTAGTTCTTATCATAATGATGTTTGTTCAAGTGTTCAAGTTTTTCTCATCACTTTGGTTTTATAGTTATTTGATGATGATACTGTCTCTGACCTACCTTACACAGACACAGCAGCAGCACCGGCGTCACCGATGACTTGAAGAACAACAGGAAGTGATGCAGCAGCGCCAGCATTGCAGCCGTGTCCTCAGAGACGGTGATGTGCGTGTAGGCCAACGTGATGTTGCAGACATGTTCGGGCAGAGCGCAGACGCCGTAGACAACAGCTAACGCTAACAGCGTGCAGTTCAGCTGCCGCTCCACCGCCTGGTGCTGCTGACGCTTCTGATTGGTGGAACGGTCGTCTTGGTTACGCTGCTTTTGGGCAGAGCTGGAGTCGCTGTTGACGTTGCGGGTGGCCATTTGGCAGAGGATGGTGAAGAGGACGGGGAGGCAGAAGTAGCAGCCGAAACACCACCACATACGACCCTGGAACAGAGAGTAATGCAGAAGTAATCTGATTACTTTGCATGCAGACACTAATACTTGGTGGTACTTTTGTTTGTAGAGGTCTTTGTAGTTTGTGGTTTTAGCCCTCGTTTGTATCAGGATCTGTAGTCAAGTCGAGATTTGTTTCTTTATGTACAGTCTTCTTTTGAAGACCGTGGCTGTGGTACTTTCAAACCTTTCTAAACAGTAGTTGCGGTTTGGTTTGGTTTCCCTGAGGACGGGTTTTCCCAGAACAGCCAAATGTTTGTGTTCTAAGGAGATCCAGCTCTTTGCACTGATGCACTGATTCAGGACCGTGATGCTACAAATGATTCTGGATCACCGGCCTGTAAGTTGGTTCTGTCACCGACTGCAATGCAAGACCTTTCAGGTGACGGATGGTCACAGTTTGCTGAGTTTCAGCACCAAAACTAAAAGGTTAGGTTTGGGAAAATAACAATCATCAATAACTATTAGTCCCCAACAGGGACCAAACCCTGGTCTACTTCAGTGTGAGGCTGGACTGTACAGTAAAGAGACAGGGGACTGTAAAACCAGTACAAGTACATTGATACCTGGTCACTTAATGCATCATCAGTCACAATTTAAGATGGAGTGAGTGAGTCTGGAGAAAGATACCAACAGTTTGGGTCGGGTTGATTAAGTGTCAACCTGTGAATGAGACTCAACATTCAGTCATCCTTCTCCAGATTTGTTTACTCCACCTTTAAATGTGATTCTCCTTCCCAAAAGGAACAGAGAGCAGGAAGCAGCAGCAGCAGCATGATGTCAGATCTCAGATTTCAGAACGTCCTGTTCAGTTTGTCCTGTGTGTGTGTCGTATTCTCACCTGGTGATACCTGAGCAGCAGAGAGTGGAGGGAGTCGGGCAGGTAGAGGGTCAGAGGGGACGAGGGGGTGATGGTGCAGGAGTCGACCAGGCGGCCGGTGGACGGGGACACGGCCTGGCTCAGCTGCCACAGGAAGATCTCGGGGCTGGACAGCAGCAGAGCGGCGAGCCACACCAGCAGCAGCTTCAGCAGCACCGAGCGGCAGCGCTCCACCCGCCGGGCCTTCGGCTGGGACGAGGAGGTGGCGGCGTGGAAACGGTCGATACCCAGAGCGCACAGGGTGAAGGAAGTGATGCCCAGAGACACGGCCTGCAGAGACCAGGAGGACAGACATTTCAACATCAGTCTGTGAGTAGCACATCTTTGTTTTATCAAGGGAAATATTCTTCTATCATTCTGGTTTTAATGGTCATCACATGTTGGAATCTTTGCAAACGAAGCAGTAATACAAGAAGCATGTCAGCTGTGTAATCTGAGGTGAGCTTCATTTACATGTTGCTTTGGAAACCATGAAAGTTTCATTTTCACTGACGTTTTCCCTTCATTGATGTCTGCAGGCATCTCTGTCATAGTCATGTTTTAAAATCTGATCTGAGTTTTACAGAGTCGACAAAATGTTCCATGTTTTCATTTCACAGCGTCGTCGTAGTCAGCAGCCATTTTATTTTTTAAAGTGTCTCAGAGTCTCTTAATGTTCATCAAAATACACATTTTTAAACCATAATTCTTATTTAGTTTTGAGTCCACGCTGTGGTTCAGACACATCTGATAGAAATATTATTGAATGAATTTGCCTAAAAATAAAAAGTTTACCAGAGCTTGAGCAGAATTCTCGCCTTTTTAAAACCAGGAAGTGAGACAGGGGTCCTCAGGGTATAACTGACCCTTTTTTATGCCTGATTAAATCATGGTTTTGCACTTTAAATGGCCAACATTTTTATAAAAGATATGTTGTCAGTATGTATTGTTGGTTTTTAACACATTTGTAAATAGTTTGAAGTTGTAAATTCTTGTCTGGGACAGGGCTGTTTTTTCACACAGAGGAAGTTCAGAAATTAAAAAAAAATGAAGCAAACCAAAATTTGTTTCATAAATTACATATATTTCATACACTTAAATCCATAAAGGATAAAGTTTTAAGCAAAAATCAGAATTATAGTGTTAGAGTTAGAGCTTGTCGTAATTCTCAAGAATGGTTGTATAATTTAATTTAAAGTTGAGTAAACACTTTGTTGCATTTGTGGGTAAAACATCAAGTTTTTTAAAATCCTTTGTGGCAGCAGTTCAGTCTGGAGGGACTTGATCCAAAGACCACCGCTGTCATGGTGGACTGGGAGCTGGAGACGATCCAGTTCACCTCCCGGGGAGCAAAGTACCGAACCCTCGGCCCGACTCTGTGTGAAGTATTTATTCTTATTCTGAAGGAAATATGTTGAACACAGTTTGGATTGATGACGTATAGTGTCTAATCTTTACATCCAAACGTTACAGGTTCATATTCATGTGACTTCACACAGTTCTGAGCGTCCATGAGGCAGAACAGTGAGCAGTAAACAATCCAGCATATCAGCCAAATTCTCTTTGGTAGTGATTCATAAATGTAATTTTCATTTTCTTCAGACAAAATGTTTTAAATTTAGTTTTAATATTCTCAGCTCCTCGCCTCTTTTTGTCAGCGTCTCTTACTGAGGTTCATTTGTTTCTCAACTGTTAAAAGATCTTCCTGCCCAGACTGAGTTCAGTCACACACTGATCACATGTTTCTGACGACATTAAATCAACAACAAATCAATGTTCTCCAGAGACCTGAAGCGCTCACTGAGGCCTAATGTGAAGGTCTGTTTGGTCATATTTTATATTTGTAGTCAACAAACGTGTTCAGACTCAATACTGTCTCACTTCCTGTCTGAGCCTCTCAGCTCGAAGCTCATTAGTTCCTACTGAAGACATCAATCTTTAAAAATGACTCACAAATGTATAGGGTTTTTTTTTCTTTTTGTTAAAAGGTTCAGTTATTTCTTCAAAATGGCTGCTTCAGCTTCCAAAAGTCCCAAAGAACAACTCTCAGTGGAACGTAGAAAATAAAAGTTGTGATTACATTTTTATGATTACTCTGCTCGAGTCAAGCTTTAATAGTTTTCAGTCCATCCTAAAACACAAATCTACATACTTGACATAAATAAAACTAAAAATAAAACACGGTAATAATAAATTTATGTACAATATTAAATATTAACCATGTGAAATATCTCCAGAGGCTGAGTCAAAACATAACTAGACATTGTAGTGAGATTGTCCACTGCTGTTTCTAACTTAAAGAATAAACATTCAGTCTAAACTAAAATATATTTAATGTGTGTTAATGTGTTAAAATGTCCTCAGCTTTAATCTGTTGATCTTTACAGTCGTGGTGTCCTGATAAGGTTTTTCTGTCCCCACAGAGACACAGAGTTCGATCTAACACTGATACTCGATCTAATATTTAATACGATCCAGCAAACACTCACTGCCGTCTTGTTTTTTATCTTCAGATCAGTCACATGTTTCAGAGGGACGTCAGTTTCATCTCTTTGTGTCCAGCACAGCAAGAAGTCCTGGACATGTTTAGCCTAGCTTAGCACAAAGACTGTTTGCTCAGCTCACAACCAAAGAAAAAAAAAAGACCCAAACTGTCTCTTTGACTCCTGACTGAAAACAGACTCATCATGTCTGTCCTGTCCTATTGAGACGGATCGAAACACCATCAACTGTTCTCTGAACCGAGGACCTCCAATATGGCCGCCAGAGACGGGGTCACAAATCATACAAACACATTTTCACCCCAAATTTGTTCCTGTCAAACCATGAAAGCGGCAGCAGGACGTTCCAGCTGACATAGTAACAGGTCACCATGGCAACCGACTCTCAGACTCTTCGGTCTCTGCTGCTCAGAGTGTTTTTTAAAAACAGTCCACCATTTCTCAGCAGAACAAAGTGATAACTTACATTAAACTGACAAACACAGGGACCCCGTGGAGTTTCTGACCACCAGGTGGCCCCGTGGAGCCACCATTTGATGAGCAGAGCCCTTCACAAATATTTCAGAGAAGCCCCACCTCTTATGAACCAGAAAACTGAAGTAAAGTTAAAGATGTTCTTCTTGATGTTCAGTTTCAGTTTTATAAGTTTTAAATCACCATAAAAAAAGGTAATCAGAACTAAAACTACAAAGCCATGAGATTTAAATGACATGTGATTCTTTATTTATCTGATCATGTTTAACAGTATTTGATGACCTTTCACAATAACACTGAAACGTATCTTATGTTTCGTTATTGGTGTGATTAGTGTCATCTATTGATCAGAGGTGTGATTAAAGTTTTGAGCGGGCCTCAGAAGATTTTCAGATCTCAGATTGGTCCGTGGCTTTCTGCCATGTTTGGGAACGGCTGCTCTGTGAATTGATGTGTTTCAGTTTCACGTCACTGATCAACATTTGGTGAAGCAACAGGCTGAGAAACGTACCGATGTTCCAGCAGAACTAATGAAGACGACTGTTAGCCAGCAGCTAACATGTAAACGATGCGGTTGTTGGGAAAAACTGCTTTGCAGATGAGAAATAAGTCAGGTCAGTTTTATTTGCATGGTGTCAGTTATCTCAGGACACTTTTCTCTTTATAAACCCAAAAATTCCCACCAAGAACAACCACTGAGGCGACTGTGGCGAGGACACAGTTATGTTCCACAGAGGGTGTGTCCTCGACTAACATTTGGTCTGTGTCTGAAAACAGTGTCTGATCTCACCTGATCAGGGTTTCTGTTGTGTCTGTTAAGATTATTATTCCCACTTCTTCTTCTTGTGACCTTTGAATCATCTGGATCTCAGAAACCATTACAGCTTCCAAAACTGGCAGATAAGTTGGAAATCTCACCAACTACTCAAGACAAAAAAGAACTGGCCAGATGGTGGTGCTCTAACAACAAACTTGATGTTTTTGACGATGACTTTTTACACTTGGTTAATTTTGATTAATTTAGGCCTCAGCCTGTTTGGGTCGACCATTTTACAGAATCACCATAATGCACTGATCCCCAGCAAAATATTTCATCTTAAAGTATTACAGATCATTACAATGCAGAACTTCAGTCACTGTATTCAGAACTAAGTTAATATTTAGTGTCAGCTGCCGTATATATTTACAGCTGGTATTAAAAACTGTTTGTGATCAGATCTCAATATGCACGTCGAGCTGACAGCCTGTTATCTCAAAAACAAATGCCCATTGCTCTGAAAATACAAATTCTCCCTGCAGATGTTAGCTCAGGGACTGTCAGTCCGGTCCACTGAGCTGAATCGAGGCTTTTAAATAAACAGTTTAATGTAAACTCTTCACCTGGGGCCGCTTTCACAAGCTTAAATATGACAGACATCTAAAATCATCCGTTGCACAAAGCACTTTAGTTCTTGACTAGTAGGACTAGTAGCACAATGAATTCTGGGTAAATTAAGACTTTTTTTATTTAAAAAATTGCCGACCAAGTCACTGCATCCAACCGCTCAGCTCTGCTTACCCCAGCAGAAATATGTGTCTTTTGGAGGAATTCAACAGATACAAGGAGAGTTTAGTGAAGCGTGAAACAAAAAAAAAATCTGATATGGAAACACAGTTGCAGCAACAGTAAACAATGTTAATTCCATCACTAAGAGGAGCATCAAAGATGTTCAGAAAGGATACGGAGAAAAAACTGGAGGAGGACCACAGGAAAAGAAATGACGCTGAAGATAACAATGTTAGCAAACCACAAATTATGAGCCATGTTTAACTCTTTTTTTTTTGTTTTGTTGTTGAGTGTTACCATGGTAACATGGGTCTTAAGCCTGAGTCAGCTGGGGGTCTTTTTTTTTTTTGGCTTACAGTTAATCAGACTAATTAATGAGCAAAATTAAGACTCTTCTAACACTACACCGCGGTCTAAAGGGCTTTTCACTCTGCATATCCTGGGGATAGTGTGGGGATCGGAGTGAAGAGCAGCGGACCCTGAGACATGCAGGACGAGGAGAGGAGGACTCGGTCTTTACATGGATGATACTTTGTGCTCAAACAGCCAAAAGGGTTTTAGCCCTGAGCTAAGAGTTAACCCTGGGATAACTTAGCCCTTTTCACACACACACCTCGTTAACCCAGGGTTAAGCTAACCCCAGGACTAAAACCGGCCCCTGGTCCAAATCGTGGACCAGTGAACTAGTGGACCTGTGAAGACCTGTACCAGGTGTGAATGGGGGTCCTGATAATCACCCACTACAGTGACCCTCTGACCTTTTCTCCATCAGAACAAATTTCACTTGTAGGCAAAAACAAAATGCGACCATTTCCTGAAGATTTCTCTGAGCACCTTCAGAGGATGAACCCTTATTAACACTCAATGAGCTTTTCTCTGGCGCCACCTTCAGGACAAATCACACATCACCACACGTCAGTACTGAAAGTACTTAAACAGCAAAAACGCAAAATCAATTTCAGCCAATCTTACTTCCTCCGCCTACTTCCACATAAGCCCCACCCACCTCCATATAAGGCACCATGCGGCAGGTGATGTCACCCAGGATCCTCCTATGGGCGAGCTGGTTGAGGACCACCACAGGAAGGCAGAGCACCAGGACCAGGAAGTCCCAGAATGCCATGCTGGCCAGCAGGTAGTTCCAGGCGGACCTCATGTAGTAGTTGTTCCAGACGACGCACATGACGGCCATGTTCCCCACCACGCCCACCGCCAGCACCAGGCCGGCCAGGAACAGGACAGCGTAGGCCGCGTACGAGCCCTCCACCAGCGGGTAGAACGGGTTGTAGAGTCCCGGCGCGTCATGGTCTGAGCTGGAGCTGTTTCCATGGAGATTAACATTTTCGTTATCATCACTGTTGTCCCCTGCTGCCACTTTCGTCCCGTTGTC
>JAJHUR010105700.1:2075-13232 GCA_027495735.1 Lutjanus campechanus
AATCTGTAAACCAGTCAGAAGCAGACCCAAATTCTGATTTAATGCCGGAAAGAAGTACCTCACATTATGGGTCTAAATGCTTTGCCAGTGTTAAATCTTAAACTAATAATGCAAAATCCCAAAAATGATCTGTCATGCATAATAATGATGCCTCTATATGGCCTAAGGAAACAAACAAAGCAATCAACAAGAAGAGTGGCTATTTCTACATAGTTACTCTTCATGCCTGCCACCGGCTAGGGTGCAGACATTTTTTTTTTCTAAATAAATTATGTAACTGACCTCTTGCTAAGCCCCTCCTGCTAACAGCGACCGTCTTATCATCGCTTAGCAACCATAACTAGGGCGCTGTAGGTCTGTCAAGCTTTGTATTTCTTCACACGTTGAAAGGGTGTTTATGGGGCTCTAAGACGAGCGATACTTCGTGTTTCACAAGCCTTGGAGGTGGCATCTTCTTCGTGGTCTTTCAAAAAAAACGTGTGGGGAATCATCTCTATCTGCTCTAATGTAAGCTACATGAAACTGCTCACAACAAGTTCTGTGGATTATATTAAGTAACCGGGAAATGGTTTTCGGAAAGAGACAATGGTTTTGAATTTTTTAAATGTAAATTTTTTGGTACTTTGAGCACCACAAACCCAGTGCCATTTAGTCCCATTATGTTGGAGAGAATGTCTCCAGAACTCTGCAACTGACACCAAAAAAAATCTAAATGGATAAACAGCACAACAGGCCAGGGGAAAATATGTATTTTTGGATTTGAGGTGAACTGTCCCTTTAAGTCTCAAGCCTTCATTGATCTTATCAAGTTGAAGAGGAAACCCACCCACACCTGCTCCTCAAAGCCTGCAGGTTCCTTATAGTGTTTTAATGTAAAGTCTTTGAAACATCTTCTGTTTGAATCCTTGCTTTAAATATTGAATATTTGAAAATTCCAACTGAGGTTTCTATGGTTACATCAGATTTCACATTCAGGGTGTCTGTGTATGTCTGTCTGTCTGTGTGTGTGTGTGTGTGTGTGTGTGTGTGTGTGTGTGTGGTGTGTGTGTGTGTGCGCCCAGAGGCCTCACACTCCGTTTTGTTCTAGTTTGTACTGACCATCTGTCACTAGCTGTCTGTTTTCAGGATGAGCTGAGAGTGTGTGTGTGTGAGTGTGTGTGTGTGAGTGTGTGTGTAGATGGGACAAGGCGATGACAGAGGAGTGGAATTTATATCTGTTATCATCTGACATTTTTAATCTGCCGACACTGTTTCACTGGGTTTGATGATTTATGAGGCAGACCTACTGCACCTTCAGACACGCAGCTACAAACAGACAAGAAGCAGCAGGATATCAGTCATTTTCAAAAAAGAAGAAGAAATAACCCTGCAACACAGCAAGACATCAGAGGTGCAAAGCCGCTCGATCATGCTGAGAAAAGTTGATCCACATGTCCTACAGCATGGGGGAGCAGCATCTCAGACAAAACAATAGAGTAGTGAAGTGTGGAAAGTAATTTTGAGTGTCCAAGTTTCCTGCAGCAACAGTTTTCTTTTTCCCTTACAGACAATGTTAGGTTACTGACAGTTTGACCTCTTGAAGACTTGGACAGACAGGAAACTCTCCTGATTTAATCATCTGTGCAAAAGATGAACGTACCAACTGAAGGAGAGAAGACAACGCCTAAGGTGCATTTAAGTAAGAAACATCCAATCACGGAGCTGTTGTCCGCTCCAGTTACTGCGAGCTCAGGCTAAAGATCACACTTTGTAGAAAACTGATTAGACATTCAGCTGTTTAAAATCTGTTCACTTTCACATTCTCAATCAGATTGGGATGAGTTTGAAATGGCTCTGATTCACAACTCTTTAGAGACATTCAACAAAATCACAGAAATCCACAAAACTTGCATATTTCTGTGCTGAGGAACTCTGAAGTGATCATTAAAGGAGAAATATGTCTTAAGAGATTGATGAAACATGCTAAGTTGTAAGGCTGGGACAATACACTCATCTCCTGATTCAATACTGCCACAATACTTGGATGCTGATTCCATATGTATTGTAATTTTTAAGTATTTCAATTTGATATGACTATTTACATATCACTTATCAGTCAGTCTTTGAGTTTTTTTTAACAGCATCACTGCTATACTGTGTATAAAAGTAGTAAATTAAATACTTTTCAAAGTAAACTAGCTGTTCCTACTCATCAAGCTGGTGCCATCAGAAATAATAAATACAATAAAATGTTAGGCCAAAATGTACAGAGCCCCTGAAAACTGCACACAGCACAATGTGAGCATTTAAATTTAACATTCTTCACATATGAAACTGAACTTGTGCTGCCCTCTCCTGGCACGCAATGTCTCTTCAAAGTAGTGGCTGTATTTTGAGTTTTGAACCTTTGATGTTGCTGTAGCTGGTCAGTGTGGAGTGTTGAAGCCATAGTAGATTGAGTTATTTATGGACAATCTATTATTAGTTTGTTTCAACAGAGCAGAGAAAATGTATGCCCAAAAGTCTGAATACACGTTGTTTTATGTTAAGTATGTGAGGTTAAATGGATCAGTTTGTTATGTTACTATTACCCTGATAGCAAAGCCAATTTCCATTAGCACATCAATGTACATTCCCATTATGTGTTAGCATCGAGCTAACAGACAGAGAACTAGTGATTTATATACATTTTTAAAAAATCAATTCAGGAATCAAAATTTGATTCAGAAATCATTGTATCAGTGATCAGTGTACTGAGGAAAATCTATTTCTTCTCCCACCCCTACAAAGTTGAAATAGTGGCTTCTCTGACAACAATGCTACAGCGAGCATGTCCTCATTTGAGATGTATATTCCAGCCCAGAATCTGTTTTTGGTTGCCCCTTTCACTTTTAGAATTAAACGCTAAATGTTTGCAAAATAAGTGTCTGTGTACGAGTCGTAAGAAATCATCAATAATCTTGTAGAAGGAAAACATTTTTATGATGGTTAGATTGGCCAATATGTTAATGGAGTCTGGCAGTTAGTGCCTGGACTCCAACTCCAGAGCGAGCATTTTCAGAGCAGTGGGCTTTTGTTTTCGGGATAAGGATTAGCTTTACATCATCAGACAAATGACAGTTATAAACAGCTGAACAACTTACGGTGGAGGACTCGCTGTCACTTGTTATTGTTAAAATCTAATATTGTACTGGTTTTACGCTCCTGTAGCCTGCCTGAGCCTTGAGTCTGGGGAGAAGTGGGCCGATGGAAACAACTCCCTTCAACTGCAGATCGTATATTAAAAAAAGGATTCAATCTAACTAATACACTGTCTATGGCTTCAACTAACTATCTGTATTACAGAACTCATTTTTGAACACTAGGGTCCTACATATTTCTCCTTTACAGTAAAACTTTGAGATGGTAGAGTCAGACAGACAGTGAGGTGGCTGTCTACAGACACACAAGTGACACCGGACAGACATGTGACCTACAGTCAGAGGTGCTTTCAGCAGAGGGATGAAAGCCGTGAAGGGTCCGTTGTGACTCAGCAGCAGTGAGCAGCCTTTCTCTGAAACACACGTGCACATATCCAAATGGTCAAAGGTCAAAGAAAAGATGCAACATAAATACAACGCACACACACACTAGAAAATGAAGTCAATGTGAAAGTGCCAAAAAACCACAGTTCCTCAAATGGCCACTTGAGGCTGGCTCCAAAAGTGAGTCAATCATCATTGACCTCCATATCAAAATTCCCAACTTTACAGCAAAAATAAACATGCTTGCAGCCTAGTACAAAAACGGTTTTGGTCTCTACAGCTAATTTATCTGTTCATGACAACTGTACAGGGGGTGAATTTTGATATAATTCAGCTGTAGATTATATTAAGGTTTATATTATGCTTATATTACACTGAAATCTTCAAAATGGCTCTTCAGAAAACTATGGGTGATGTCAAGGTTGGACATTAAAAATGTTAGACATTCAAAGGACACGTGTGTAGGAGTTTGTGGCATCTAGCGGTGAGCTTACAGATTGAAAAGACCACATCTCGCTCTCTACAGTCACATCTAGAGCCAGTGTCTGGTTTGTCCGTTGCAGGCTACTGGCAGTGCAACATGGTGAATGATAGATATAAACAGACCATCCTAAGGTAAAAAAAAAATCATAACAATTCTTTCAGGTGATTGTACACTAATGAAAACATACTTATGAATATTATATTCCATTTCTGACACGTTCTGCCAATAAATCCCTTTAAATCTATTAATTTAATAAATATACAGTTTTTGCCGAAATTGACAAAGAAAAGTAACAATTGGTCTTTAATCACATTACTATTACGAATTTCTGTTTAACATCATTTTTCACAGTGTACTTTTGGTTCTTTTACCAAACAGAGCGACAGTCCCGGTCAGATTTTCTCTGTGTCTTCCACTCCCATCCAGCTCTATCAGACGCTCCATCAGGTTACCATAGCAACGCCGGCCATCACCAATCTGACCCTCTAAACACAGACACCTGAGAGAGACAGGAGCAACGAATAACAAAACAATAGACACACATTCATGGAAACTAGAGAGCAAGAGAAAGAAACAATGTCTGAAATCAGATTTCAGAGGTTTTAATTCTAGTCCTAGTTCTAGACCTGACTCTCCATTTACTACTAGGCCTGGTTTTAGACCCATTTCTTACTTTAATATTAATCCCAGTCCTGATTCTAACTTCAGTACTAGTCCTAGGCCTGAGTCTCACTTTAGAAATAGTCCTGATTTTAGACCCAACTCTTACTTTAGTAGTTCTATACCTCTATCTCGCTTTAGTAATAATCCTTGGGACAGAAATTTCTGAATTAAGATACCCTAACAAAAAATTGGAAAAGTGTATTATAGAAGCATAAGAACTTTCTAAAATCTTAAATAAACTCTCCTAACTTTTAGTTTAGCTGACTGTAGTGTTAGCTAACTGATTTAATCCATATGGGTACTTGGTCCGCTATCTCTATGGTCCACTATATTGTCAATTTCCCAAAAAGAATATTTTGGGATTTCTTTTTCTTCTTTACTGGTGTCACCAAAACCTCTAACTGATCTGCCTTCAAGTTAAGTGCCCATCATTGTTTCTGCTCCATTCTTTTGCATGTTTTATCCTAAGTTTGAGTATGTTTTTAATGATAAAAAACAACACAACAATTACAAAGTTAAGTTTGGCGAGATGCGTTGGTTGGTTGCTAGGTAACAAACATAAAAGCTGAAAAGTGATGTTGGATTGAGAACTGATGAGTGAATGATAAGATAGGATTCCTAAAATTAGTTATTTGCTTCTGTAATACCAAATTGGGGTAAAATCCTACCTAAGACTCTTCCTGTCTTGATTTAAGTCAGGATGTTTCTGTAATACAGCCTCTGAATGCAGATCTAGTTCTAGACAGCAGAGGTGTTTGTGTGTCTGACCTGGGTTGTCCGTCCAGTCCAGTTTGACATATAGCTGAGGGGTCACAGGCGTCCGCTGTGCAGGCAGAGACCAGCTCACAACCCAACTCAGCGTTGCCACCAATAGGGGACATGCCGAACATACACTCGCAGCCGGACTGACGGACAAAGACACAATGAGGTTAAATACAGTTTCAGGATTAAGCCCGGTTTTGATTCTGGACTTAATATTAGCTTGTGAATTTTTGTTCTGACAAAAATCATCAACATCTCTGATCAACTCTCTGTGCTGTTGGATTTGGTACCGATTATACTGTCATTCTAGTCCTGGTTCTAGTCTTGTTCTAGACCTGGTTCTCTGTGCGGTTCTGTAGGCATCCTAACCTTGTTGGGTCCTTTGAAGACACAGATGGTTGAGTTGATGGGACACCCTCCGTTGTTCTTGGAGCAGGGGTTTTTGGGTACGCAGATCTTGCCATCTCCCTCGTAGTCAGGTTTACAGGTGCAGCTGACCTTTGACCCCTGTGAGGAGCACTGGGCATTCACATCACAGTCCCTCGGTGTGCAAACACCTGGACAGGAAAATGAAGATCTAACTCAGTCCAGATGAGAATCTTTATCCCAAAAACATTCACAAAACATTTCTGGTCTAAGTACAAGTCCTGCTTCTAGTCTAGTTCTCGTGGGTAAGAAACAGAAAGAGGTCATTATGGGTCAAGGTCAAGGTCTTGTTCTGGCCTTGATTCAAGTTCTGGAGACAAAGAAAAAGAGGCTCTAGTCCTTGTTTAGTTCTATTCTTAGGGCGGATTTACAGCCAAATATTGCTGCCTCCAAAGCCACCAGACTCCTGTGGCTAAACAGAAATTTTAGCTCACAGAACACAGGAGTTGGCGGTCTCCCGCTGCCTCAATCACATTTTAAAAAGTCATACAATAACAGAAACTTTCAAACAGATCCAGTCAGCAGTGGACCAGTAACTTCTACAAGGTAAAATTACTGATTTCGCCAAGGTTGTCTGACAGCGAAGTAAGCAGTGAATAATTTAAATATAGGCTATGCTTAAAGTAATATTGATTTTTAAGGTGCTCCTTTTTAAGGCTGCTAAAATATGTTTTGCGGCTGACCCTCTCCATAGCAGTACATTGCTTAGCTTCCTATAGTAGTATTCCTGCTGCTTCACCAGACTGGGGGCGTAGTAGGTAATACACTGACTATAGACAGGTACCTCATACAACTTCACTTAAAAAATCCTTTATACTAAAAGTTGGGATTAAAAAAACAGAAATCTGAGATGACCCTTGAGTTGTGTGTTTACTTGCGCATCTTCCATCTGACATTTTCCTGTATCCGGGCAAACATTCACAGTAGGCGGCGTCTCCCTCTCCTTTACAGTACGAGTAGGGGCTGCAGTTACTGCATCTGGTACTCACTGAGAACAACACAGACACAACAGATGCTCACTGTGGGCAACAATTAAACATCATACAAACAGGCAGAACTGGAAGAGTAAATGCAACATGTCACCTTGTCTTTAACTAACTGACACCAAGATGACTAGAAGAAAACTTTTAGAGCAAAGTATCAAACCTCAGTACGATTGAGGGCAGGTTGATGGCATATAAAAACATCAACAAACAGACAGAAGCAAACAAACACAGACAAAAGCACAGACAATTATTATTATGCCATTATTATTGCTATTATTGCCATTATTATTATCGTTTGTTTTTGTTTGTTTGTTTTGACTTACTACAACTGAAAGAACAAATATTGAGCAGAAACATCAAAAAGATGAAACAACATGCAATGACACGATTTATGAGAATTACTATTACTATTAAGATTATTTTTTAGGCTTTTTGCCTTTAATTGATAGGAACAGCTGAGGAGCAGACAGGAAGTGGGGTAGGGAGAGGGGATGATGCACAGCAAAGGGCTGCAGGCAGGAGTCGAGCTGGCAGCTGTTGCAGAGAAGAGAGAGATAGCCTCAATACATGGGGTGCATGCTGTACCAACTGATCTACAGGGGTGCCCCAATACAAGACAAATTTGACAGAAGGGCAAGACAGCGAGACAAAGGTGTAATCCGTTTGCTTCTTCAGCACCATGGACAGTGCCAAAGAATGATCAACACACAGCAGAGTTCGGATGCTGATAGTTCAGAGCCATGGTCTGGGCCACAGACTCTACCTTGCATAAAATGTCTGAGTATGTGTGAATGAATTTTATAATTATATATAATAATTATTTGATACAATTTATAATTATCCTAACAACATGCAGTAATGATCTGATATATCTTAATATTGCTTATATGATCCAATACAGTAAAATCCAGCATGTCACCTTGGTCACAGCGCCTCCCGGTGTATGGTGGCTGACACAAACACTGTCCATCACCGTCTGGACCTTTATTGCACACTCCATGCTCACAGTCGCACTCTGTACAAACAGACACACACACACAGTGTACAGTCAAATAACTGTGTGATGTTCCTTCAGCTGTCAAACAAACATACACACATTAGTCCTCCAGTTTGGAGGTTTTGTTTTGCATTTTTTTCCTTCTGACTGAGAAATGAGCAAGCCTACCTTTTTCGCAGTTTTCTCCATAATGATTTGGATTTTGACACTCCTGACAGGCAAAGCCAGAGAATCCTTCCTAAAGAGAGAAAATTATTTTTTAATCCCTTCATCATCAAGACATCAACAGTTGACCTACTAACATACTATGTTTCCAAACTCACAACTCTCCACCTAAACACAAAAACAGAAGCACAAGAAACACACACCAAAAAACTCCTGTCAGAGACGTAGGTTGACACTGAGAAACTTGAGCAGTCAAGTCTCAATTAGGAATGTAAATGACATTAGTGCCAATGTTTAGTTAAAGCGATAGTTTGTATTATTTGAAGTGGACTTGTATGAGGTACTTATGATTTAGTTCAGATTTAGTTCAGAAAAACCAAAGTCACACAATAATAAAAACAAACTAACTGATCGAGGCAAACAACTCCAGTGTTCTGCAAGGTAAAATTACTTATTTTGCCTGTGGAGTCTGGTTGGTCTGGAGAGATCCATATTTGGCTTAACGTGAAATATATCTGTGGTTTCTCATCGGAAAAGGCTGCCTGACTGCAAGGTAAAATGGTGAAAATATTCTAAATATAGCGCACACTTAAACTTGCATTAATTTTTTTAGGTGGCTAAAATATGCTTTGCTGTTGACCCTGTCCACAGCAGTACCTTGCTTAACTTCCTACACCAATACTCCTGCTGCTTCTCCAAACTGGGGGCGTGTTGACTGCCATCTACAGTTGGTAACACACTGGTATCAATGGACTGATACCTCATACAATCCCACTTTAAATTATCCAAACTATTCCTTTAAGGGTTCCTATAAATATATATGCAATATTGATCTCTGAACTGAACACAAAGGACAGTCACAGACAGACAGTCAGGCCAGATACTGACATCACAGAGACAGGTCCCGTTGCCGAGGTTTCCACCCACACAGGTTCCATGGAAGTTACACGTCTTCCCTGACCAGCTGGGACAGGCTACAGACAGACAGAAAGACAGGTGATTAGATGTGATCAGTATTCCTTGATTATAAGATTCCATTTTGTTTCTGTTTAAAGCTCGTAAGCAGTGACAGCAGTCTCTCAGGGTCAAACAAATGTGTCACAGTCACATGGTTGTCATTTGTCCTATTGATTGGCTGGAGGGCAGATGCCAAGAGGAAGAGAGAGAAGGAGGAGGAAGGAAACACGAATGCAAGAAGGTGCTGCAGATACAGCAAGGAATTCTTTTGTTGATGACGATGAATAATAACATTTATCCCCGAGGTATTTTGGTTTTCCTTCTGCCTGTTTTCATATGCTATTTTAAATGAACTGAGACCAACACCGAGCTGCGAGCTGGTTGTTCATGGTTTGCCAACAAACCAGAGCATATCAGGTCATTTTTTCCACCACTCAGTCGAAGGTGGCGACCCTGTGAGAGACAAGGGTTCAAGTAGGTCCACATCTTTTCACTGGTGTCGGCAGCCACAAGCACTCAGTATCAGTAGTAGCTGTTATAGCTGTCAGGCTTAGTGGTAATCAATTCACCAAGACAAAAAAAAAAAAACACATCTGTGCATGACTCTGAGTAATATCTTCATGTATTCTGCTTCTGGTTTGTTTGGAGATGTGGGTTGTAGCAGCAGTCACATTGTGAACTAACAGCTAACCACTAACCACCTTTGTCTCCTAGTCTTGAGCTTCACTTCCTCTAATGGCCATGGCTCCAAAAACACTCAAACTGAACTGAATGGAACAGGAAAACTCTAAATTCTTTCTACTTAAACACATTTCTACATCGATTAATGTTCACGTTTGGGTATTTCTTCTATCTAATATTTATCTTAGTGGAGATTTTAAATTTTTTTTTTTGTTATTGTCTGACTGAAGTAGCAGTCATAATAATTTTAATCTTATAAACAACTGCATACTTTATTGGTAATGGTGGAATTGCAGTCACTGCTGAACATGTTATGTTGAAATATTTTAATTTGAAAAGCATACATGTTCTTTTTTTATATATATATTATTTTTTATGTAGGTTTAATATCTTTTGGGGTTGTTCCAGAGTCTATGCACCAACCCAATATCATGTATTTTAAATCACAACTCCCCTATGGATATATCATCCACAAAATAGTTTAAATTATTTATTTTTCTAAACACACTGGTATCAGATCGGTTCACTGTATCGGCCGTTACACATCATTCTGATATCAGAAACTTTTTTTTTTTTTTAATGGTATCAAACATCTCAAATGTCTTTATATATATAACGTTAATTTCAAGCTGGTGACTTCAAGGGGTGCAATTTCTTTTAGGAAAAAAAACAAGTGTCTGATATTAACAATAAACTGTTATATTCAAGTTGCTCAAATTCTAACGTTAATTGAAAAAATTCAAGTCAAAAACTCAGGAGTGCTAAAATTGAATTGGGTGTGTGTTATGACGAACAATAATACACACACGGTTAGAAAGAAATTATTCACATTAATCAGTAAATTAACTATCGACAATGAGTAGTATAACCGACCACTATAAGCCAAATAACAACAATGCAAAATTATTTGTCGTTTCTTCTAGACAGCCAAACTAACCACAACTTGTGTAGCTTACAATTATGGAGTTCATATTATATGACCGTTAGCTCTGGATGTTGCTCACTGAACTGTGGTGCCGAACGTTGCTAATTGCTTTCAAGTTAAGCTGATCTTTAATTGCAAACACCTGGCCAGTAATGTAACTGCACATCTTATTTTCGTGCAATCGGGGCATTTTACAGCCAATTAGCTCGCTGAAGCAAAGCGCTGGATGCAAAAAGACATAAAGCTAATGTTAAGACGCAAAAATGGCATCAAACAAGCTAACAGCAACTTCGGTCATGAACTGGTCACTAATAGAAATAAGTTTTCACTCACTTCTTGTCGAATAGACACGAAAGCGACAGCAACAACAGAAGAGGTCGGAGTTTTCTAAACCAAACATTAACTACTTTTTTCTAGCTTTTACCTGATTTACCTAAAACTATGGTGTCTAGCGTGACCACGTCGATACATGATTGGCGTAAAGAGCTGACAATCAAATTAAAACCCAATCAGAACTACAGGAACAGAATAGCCCCGCCCTCTTATAGAGTAACCGTTAAATGCCGTTAAAGTGGTGTTTTTAAATGTACTGTATATAAATTGAACTC
>JAJHUR010105703.1:0-10255 GCA_027495735.1 Lutjanus campechanus
ACCTTTTCTATTCTGGAAACAGAAGCACACCATCCCGATGTATATGTGTTCCAAACCTGACCACTTTAAGTCTATTATCTGGGGGTGTTAATAATTAAAATAACTGAGGCGGAACACCATTTCAGCATTAATGAACATCATAATAAACAATATAAATTGCGCAGCAGCTTGAGCTTTGTTTATTGGCTGTCTTCTGCCACCGTCTGTCTCAACAGCCTCATAGAAGTGATATTTCACAATTCCACATATTATAAACTAACACAATTTATTAAGTAGTTTGGTGTTTTTGAAGTCATTCTAGGCTCAGATAGATTCCAAACTGTGTTCACATTCAGAGGCTCTGCTGCGTGCAGCATGCACCATTGCAGGAGCTATAGCCTGTTACTTACCCACTGAGATGTTTAACTCAGGACGGACCTGGTTGATGCGCTTTACTTTTAGTTTGATGGCTGTACGCTGTGTTGCTTCTTCATTGAATCCACAGGCTGTTCTTCATTAGATTCATTGGACTGGATTATTTCAACAACATATTTGGCTCCTGCAACCAGTGTCAGATAAAGTCGGCCCAACAAAGTTAGGGATAACTCAAAGTTAAAAGGGAACATTCTAAAAAAGTTTGCACTCGCTTGGTGTCAGATTTCAAATGGATTCTTCAAGAAATTTTTGCCATCTTTCTTCAGTGAGAGGCGCATTTCACCACAGCCAACCGTCAAGGGTAAATCAATCGTATGCTGCCATCTCTGCCAGTATTTCACCTCGAGGTGTTTTGAATAAAGTATGAATTCGGTGTACTTGAAGCTTTGGGCTTTCACCTGGAGTTCCGTCTGAGAATCCAAATGTCACCTCAGTCCAGCACATTTGATCCACATGGTTTAATACTTTCAAGTATTTCCACACATATGTTTGGTCGGGATGTGGATCAATCTGATCTGGACTTTGAGAAGTCCTGCTTTATGGGAACCATGAGTAGTAAAAGCTCAGTGCAAAGGTCAGGGAAAAGACGGAAATATAATTCTATTCAATTATTTATTGATTTGATAACTATTATTGTCTCTTATTCAACCCCAATTCCAAAAAGCTGAAATGTAAAACAAATAAAAACAGAATGCAGTGATTTGCAAATCATTTTAACTTGAATATTATGTGATATCATGGCTTGAAGATGGTGAAATTCCTGAAATCCTTTCAGCTTTGTGTTGAGAAACGTGTTTGCAAACTGTTTGGCTAACAGGGTTTTTAAATATTTAATTTGCATTAAAACAACCAATCAATCAGTAATATTACTGCTAATTGCTTGCTTTTGCACTGAATAATATAGTTAAAGGTAGAACAAGAAAGATTTATCAGTTGCTGTTTGGTAAATGCAGCAGAAATATGGTTTAGGCGTCCCCAGCACAGCAAAATATGACAAAATAAGAAGGTACAGGCGAGATGTAGGGTTTCTGTGGATGCAGGTCCTGCCACACACGTCTGGTTGGTCATGGATGATGACTGACAGGGAGTCTATGTGTTGTCATTTTGTAAAATCCTGCGTCGTTTGCCTTTAAATTGAAGTCTGTTGGTATAAAGCGAAGAGAAGTAAAATATTCAAGATAATTCATGTCCGTATGCATCAGTTTCTCTCTGAATGATGTAAAATTACAGTTGGAGTGTCAAATAAAATAAACAAGAATTTTGGAAAAGCATTGATATTTGGTGATGATCTGCTTCATGCATCATAAAATCTAGATCAAGCAGACCCATGCTTGTGTGCTTCTGTGTTTATACCACAGACGTGTGTGTGTGTGTGTAGATTTGTGTGTCTGACGTGTGTGTGTATGCTGGCATTTCGGGGTGTTTTTGGTCTTTTTTATTTTTTATTTTTTTTGGGTGTTTCTTTGACAGGAACGCACACACAGCTGTGTGCTCATGTGTTTTGACTGTGAGTGTGTTTACGTGTGTGTGTCACCCTGGGGAATTAGAATAAATCCAACATGGGAGTATTTCAGATCTATATCAAAGCGGGTCTGAACGATTCAGTGTACCCTTGAGCACCACACACACATATAAATGCAGACACACACACAAACGCACGCTGTGTGAACTTGCTCATATCTCATGTTAATGTCTTTTTATCTCCCAAGACATCAGGAGAGACAACTTCTTGGAGATAAGTATCACTTAACCACACACACACACACACACCACTCACAGAGCCCCAAAAAAACATCTTGCAGCTGCCTGGCCCCATTAAGGCTGTGTGTATGTACAACTGTGTGTGTGTGCACCTTGTTTGTGTGTACCTTTTTAGTATTTGTGCGACGATGTGTCCACTCACATGACCAGATAACTTTCCCTAATGTGTGTCTGTTTGCGCCAGCATACCATCTAACTCCTAAGTTTGTGTTTGTGTCTCCCTTTTTGTTTGTGTTTGAGTGTGTGTGTCCGTGTGTGTGTGTGTGTCCATGTCCTTTAACGTTCCAGTGGCCCACATGAGCGATGCAGGCCGTGTGGCTACATCCAGGCTCACTATAAATCATAGCGACAAACGCTGGATTCATGCGTTCGGGAAAAACGGCTTGCCCCTGCTGAAATGTCGGTGCTCTCACCTCCGACTACACATCTCTGTCTGCTGAACAACCTACACACGCCCTTGGAAGAAGACTTACCCAAACACAGACACACAGACAAAGACATCCAGGAACACCCGGGTACAGAAAACCTCGCTAACAATTCTTCTTTACGTGATACTCTCAGTGTCTATACTTACAGCAGGGACTCTCTGAGGCAGGTAGAAATATTCATAAATCTGAATTTGCACTGCACAAATTATGTCCCATAAAGTAGTGTTCACACTTTCAGAATTTAAATTAATTTTTAATTGGAAACTTATGGGGAAACTCAAGCTCCAGGCTGCTTCTCATATGTACAGAGAGTCGCCATCTTTAATACCCATAATTCATCATACATCCACCATGTGATGATTGGGAAGGTTACTTTATAAATGTATTCTGATACAGTTACTAATTACCTGTTTAAAAATGTAGTCTGTAACGTAATACAGGTATCACAATATTAAAGTAATGCAATTTGATTACTTTCCGCTACTTTTGTGATACCTAAATATAAAAATATGGTGAAATTGTTTTGCCTAATATAGTGTTTTTAGGGCCGTAACTAACTACCGATTATTTTCATCATTGACTGATTGTCTTTTTTTAAAATCTATAACTGTGATGGAATACAGTGACCTTTCTTGCACATACACTTTAACTGTTTATTTGTAGGATATTTGAGTTTAATTAGGCTTTTATTTTGAAACAGTGGATGCACAGAGCTTGGACCTACAACAAAGGTGCGTTAAAATAACTCCTCTATCGCTGGGGCAACGGCTATAAACTTGGACAGAATAGCCATTATAATATGTTTAGATCTATAATAAAAAAATAAAATAAAATAAATAAAATATCCACCAATCAGGTTCACAGAGGATGGTATATATGAACTTGTTTTTATACATTCAAAGGTGTTTATTATAGATCTACATTTTGTCAGAACATGGGTGCATGTGCAACATGAATTCAATATATTGTATTTACTATAGATCTATACATATTTTCTGAATATTCTTTTTAAATGATTTACATTTTTTTTCTTTTAAAAGTTTGGTATTTTTCTGTTTGCTGTTTATACATGCAAGATATGCATCATGTGGTGGATGTATGATGAATTATGGATCTTTAAGATGGCAACTAAGATAGAAGCAGTCTGAGGTTGAGCCCAGAGCTTGAAATATCACACAAATGCAAGTCTCTTTTTTTTCTTTTTTTTTTGAAAATCAGCAACAGGTCAGTAAAGAAAGTTTAGAAAACTAAACTCTGGAGTTTTTTTTTTTTTTTTGCATGTTTTTGCTTTACAATCATCTGTCAACTTAATAAGGTGCTAACAGGAAACCTGCTTGAGCTGCATAATGCATCACAGAGAGTATACGTAGTAACTAATGGTCTTGGGCTGACTCATGATGTATTCTAAGTGCTCACACATAATCGACAGAATAAGCCGTTGCCTACCAAGAAGGATCCACCTGATTCAAAGAAGAAAAGCCCACGGCAAACATTCAAAAAGCCTATATTCAGATGGTTGTTGTTGCCACAGGCACAAACACACCGAAGAAGAAGTTATGCCCGGGTTGTGACCCAGCTCTATTTCAACATGTGCAAGCATTGTTCCATTTGTAACGTTTTTAGAATTTCACAGCAAAATAGCCGAACAGAGGCTTTTTAAAATTTTTGTCAGCAGAGAGCCTTGGACCTTTGTTCTATAAACTTTTGTGTTGCCTACCAAAGACCTTCATTACACTTGTTCGATCTCCAGCACGCAGGACTTTATTTTTTTTTTGAAACCCGATTGTTGTCCAGAGATGATACCAAATAAACATCACAAAAAAAGCATTCATTTGCTTCTATGTCACATCTACCTACCTCTGCTTTCTCTGTGGTTAACGGTTACAGCCAACCATCCAAAGCAAACTCCTCTCTTTTGCAATGACACAATCAAACGGCTCTCTGCAAGTAACCAAAATACCAAATTTAGCCCTTTTTAAAAAATTTTTATAGAGACAGCCGAAGACAGACAAGACAGGTTGTAGAGAGACAGGGGATGACATGCAGCCAAGGGCTACAGGCTGGAATCAAACTGGTGGTGCTGCAGAGGACTGATAGCCTCAATACATGCGGCGCAAACTCTGCCAATTGAACTAACGGGGCCCGACTCTAACCCCAAAATTGGTTGCCCTCGACTGGTCAGGCTTAAACTTCTGCCAGATGTGCTGTTTGACGGGGGTCACCGCGCAGGATTCAGAGCCTGTCAGACGCGATGCAGTTTGAGTCGTGCTTGCCGCTGCACTCCCAAAGTTCACGGCTTCGCCCCAACGCGGCGAAAAAAGCCATCGTGACGCGATGCAAGCCGGCGGACGTAATTGGTTTCAGAGCGCAGCTGTGTCTGAAAAGCCTGTTAGTCATCTGAACAATAACAGTCTGGCTTTCAGAAGACTGGATTGAAATTCTGGCATGCCAGAAATTTTGGTCAGCTGTCTTAGTTTGAGTAACTTCATGGTCAGATTTTTCTCATGACTGCTGTCAAAAGATCTTTTATAAACAGCTATGAGGTTGTTTTTAATATTTTAGATGTTAATAACTCGATTCTTGAGACTGCTGTGACAAAAGTGAACTTTACTGCTGAGCAGATACCATACTGTCTGTGTCTTCCAGACATCCGCAGCTCCGTGTTATTCTTTTTTTCTTCGTATTTGCCATTAATAATACAAAGTGGAATTTCAGCCCTTTGAAGCACAAAAGTTTGTGATGCTGGCACGTCTTATTGAGCAAGGCCATCTTCACAAATGAACATGACTTTTATGATATTTGTGAAGCATGAATAAATCACCAGAAGTAAAACGCTGACTAACTAATGTACTACACCACGATCACGTGACTTAACGTAACCCTGCAAAGTCACAAGTGTTGTGAAAACCATTTAGCTACTTGTAAGAAACTGCCTTTTTTAAGACACGTAAAAGCTTCAAAATTCACAAGTGGGGAATTTATGGACGTAACCAGTTCTGTGTTTATGTTCAGTGTGAGCTCCATGTTGTTTCTGGTCAGTTGATCCATGCAGCGTGAGCATAAAAGTCGCCGTTTCTGGCGGTGGAGTAAAACGTGTAGTGCGATTTAATACAACTTACAAGCTCAGTACAGTCGCGTAGTGTTTGCCCAGTTAAATAAACACATTTCACGCAGCTTGTTGCGGCTGAATCCAAATGGGAAAAAAAAAGTGTATTTGCCAACACTTACAAGCTGTAAAAAAGATTTAATTAAAGTTAAATACGGTTTCTCTACACTTGCTGCTTCTTGATTATCAGCTGGTAGAAACTCAACATCACATGCATTGCACTCACTTAACCAGAGATACAAAAAAAAAATACACTCATCCATATCGACAACCACTCATCATCCCTCACAGAGACCAAACTGAAATAAGTGATCAACCTTGTGGGGGACAAGATTTATTTGACTCCTCACAATGTGACGGTGGGAACAGAATTCTGTCCTCTCTCTCTTTCTCTCTCTCCCTCTGATTCTCTCAAACACACACACACACACACACACACACACACACACACACACACACAGGACATAACAAAGTCAGCTGCAGACGGAGTACTGATGTAGACCTTCATGCTTTGCAGCATACTGAATGGGTGTCTGGGTGTTTGCAGAACACTGGTGTGAGAGAGTCTGTGTGTGTTCAGTCGTCACTGTTAGGGGACAAAATCTGTTCACACTGTCACACTGATGGGAATTACCTCCCATCTTGGGACACTTTAGCTTTAATTGTTGCTTATCTAGTCATGAATATTAAATATTATAGAGAAATCCTTAGTGTTCGTTTTAGTTTTGGTGGTATAAGGTTTGAATTTTAACAAGTTTAAGCCTCCTTCAGGGACTATATGCAAGTCCTCATAAGAATAGTATTACAAGAGTGTATTTGTGTCTTTAACTGAATACATGAGATCGTGTGTGTGTGTGTGTGTGTGTAAGAACTTTTCCAGCATGGTCTTTCTGACTCTGATGTCCTGCAGCCAGTAATACATTTTTAAGACTAGAACAGCTTTTGACCATTTTCAGATTTATTCAAGTGTTTGTATTTTCATTTAAAATGTGTTTCTTAATCTCTAAATTACACAAACGGCAAAGAAAACGTGAACATGTTTATTTATTTCGGCCACAGGCGGTCATATTGACCACAAGGAAATTGCCAGTTATATTGTTACTTTTTGCACAGTTAGAGATGCATCTTTGTTGCTTAGCAACTATCTTTGTCTCTGTCAATAACACTTTACAAGTGGTCTTGATTTCCAATTTCCTGACATTAAAATGCGAGTAAATAATTAATTAGATTCATTATAAAATGAAGTAGGGGAGATGGGACGGGACGGTTGGAACAGTTGTAACATTGTTTTGTCTCAGCACTTATAACTCACTGAATTTTTGTGTTAAAGCTCTCAAATTTTGAAACAAAGTACCCTTAATTATCACTAATAGCAAAGCTTTCAACTTTTTTTGGTTTTATTTTGTCCTCATTTCCAGCCTTCTTTCACGGGCTGTGATTATTTTTGTCATTTTGTCTCTCTTTGTGATAGTTTTCTCCCTTTGTCGGTGTTTTGTCTCTGTCTGTGATAGTTTTGTGTCCCTTTTGTAGTTGTTTTTTTTCTCTCTGTGATAGTTATGTGTCTCTTTGTAGCTGTTTTGTGTCTTTCTGCGGTTGTTTTATGTCTCATGCTAGTTTTTTGTGTCTCTTTGCGGTAGCCTTTGTCTCTTCTAATAGTCATTATTTGTGTCTTTGTGGTAGGTACTGTATATTGCTCGTAGTATTATTTTGTATATCTTTGTGCAAAGGCGCAGATCTCTTTACTACTTCAGGGCTTCAGCGCTGGACCCTTTGCTCTTGGTGGTAAACAGGCTGTTAAACCAAACTCCATTCTAAAAGCTGGTGTTTTATATTAGGGCCACATTTTTTCACAATAAAAGTAACGTCATCACTAACACTCTTCTGATTCTCTTCAATCTATCAGATCAGTCAATCAATCAGCACGTCATTTGCTCAGTAACATCATTAATTAACTTGTGATGAGGTCTTGACATACATGTACTGGCCTGGTGGCACTGCAGCGCTTCTTTTCTTAGATGGAAAGACATAAACAACCTTCTAAATCCTTCAAAAGGAGTTGTGTTTATGTGTGAATTATTTCAAAAGTGGAGTTTTATAAAAGCGATAGTTCGCCCAAAAATGAAACATTCACTCAGTACTTACTCACCCCTGCGCTGTTTTGAGGATGAGTGAAGATCTCCAGATCACAAAACTCTCCCGGAGTTTCAGCGGAAAACAGCGCTGCAGCCAAATCCGGTACAATTAAAGTGAATGGTGACCAGTTTTAAAATGTAAAAAAATAACACAAAAAATACCAAAAATGTTTCCATTCTGCTTGTGTGGTATAATCCAAGTGTCTGTAAGCTGCAACCTAAAACCTAAAAAGACGCCATTTACAGCATGCTTTTAGCCGAAATGTCAACTGTAGCCTCTCAGACCGGAGCCGCGTCCATGTTCGCGAGCACACGCCTGAAGCTGGTAAACAAGTTGGGCCTTTTTCAATCTGGAAAGGATTTTGTACAACTACACCGCTCTTTAGTCCACGGCTGCATGTGGGTCTGTTTGAGCTGCGGCTGCCTCGTCCATCTGTCTGAGCTCCTCGTAACTATATTCCGGCTCAAACAAATATGGCTGAGCAAAGAAATGATGTTCCTCCGCTATGTCGGAGTCCTCGGACAGTTTCTTCTTCGTTGAAAGTTAGAGAAAGTCACCTGTATGCGTAACAATTTGCGTCATTACTTCCGAGTAGATCTCTCTCTGTCGTGTGAATCGCTTCCAGGTAGCGTGTAAACACGGGTGTGAAGGTATTGTGAGATCTCGTATATCTCGTGTTGCACCGCTTGGGGCGAAAGCTTGCGTACCCGCTTCAGGCGTGTGCTCGCAAACATGCTTACGATTCCGGTGTAAATGGCGTCTTTTTGGGTCAAATTTTAATGTCGCAGCTTACGGATATTTATATTTTAAAACTGGTCACCATTCACTTCAGTTGTACCGGATTTGGCTGCAACGTTGTTTTCCGCTGAAACTCCAGGAGTGTTTTGTGAACTGGAGATCTTCACCCATCCTCACATCAGCACAGGAGCTACTGAGTGAATGTTTCATTTTTGGGTGAACTATCGCTTTTAATACATGTTTTCAGTTACATGAATTATTTAGAAATAATTTACATGGGGCGGGGGACATTGGGATGGACATGTCAACTCGATCAGGGGTATTGACAGGCTAATTGACCTACCATACATGTTTTTTTTTTCATCTTAGGGAAACTGGATCATTCCCACGCAGGCATGGGGAGAACGTACCAATTCCACACGGAACCCAGGGTCTCCCTGCTAAGAGGCGAAAGTGCGAACCACTTGGCCGCCATGCTGTGAGTTTGTTTCTTTTTGTAGTCATTTGATTGACTTTAGCAAAAAAAGAGGTTGTGTCACTTAAAACAGACGCTCTGTTTCAAATATATGCTCTGGCCCAGGGGCCCCTGACACCTTGGGCCCCAGGGTCTGTGCCCAGTATGCCCATGCATGGTTACGGCACTGTAACTGCTACCAGTTTTGTCCACAGGGGCCTCCAAAATCATCACATTATGAATGTGCTTTCTCTCTTTTTGTCTTTCTCTCTTTCTCCCAGCCCGTTCCCCTCCTTTATCACCCGGCTCTGCTCACTCAAATTTAGCAGCAAAATAGTAAAAACACCACAAAAAACCCAATAAACTTTTTAAATGTCTTCCTGCAGCTCTTAAAACTCTAGAAATGCAGGTGTGTGTGATCTCAGCCTTGTATTAAATTCTACTGACTGTTATGTTTCAGAGAGGTTTATATTCAGGGATATACAGTATATATATATATATAGTGGAGGGTTTACAGTCGATTTTTGTGGAGTGAATACTTTTAAAATCAAATGAATTTAGTTTAAATTGATGGTGTTTTGTGTTGCAATGGGAGCCAACCGGAGGTCACACGGTCTACCCACCTTCTGATTTACCACTGCGTCACTGATAATATCCTGCTGGTGCTGTGATAATGTCCTTTCCACATCCTGCTCCCACATTACCAGTTATGCTCCTGCATTCATTTAATACTACACAGGTGGTTTCACCGTCTCCCTCGTTCAACAAATCCGATTCTGTCTGTCAAGCTTCAGCTTATAAAATCTAATTCTCTCTCCATCACACTGTTCAGCTGTTACACTGTCTGCCTCGTCTTTGTTTCCTTCCTTTTCATTATTTCCCCCGCTTTGCTTTCTTTATTTTAATTCTTTTATTTGCTTTTCATTTCCTTTGCTTTCATTTTGTCTCTCTTTCTCATTTTTTTGCACTCCTTTCTTCTTTCCTTTTCTTCTTTCCTCTCCCCGTCTCCCTCTGCATCTCTTTGTCTTACCTCTTTTCTCCTCCTCCTCCTTTGTTTATGTTTTCCTTTTGTTTCTTTTATTCTTTACTGAACTACGGCTGCATCTCTTTCTTCTTTTCCTCTTTTCTTTTTCATTCGGTCTTATGCTTTATTCCTTACTTCCATCCATTCTTTATTTAATTCATTCATCCATCCTTTTATTCCTGCTGTTCTTCTCTTTG
>JAJHUR010105705.1:0-10045 GCA_027495735.1 Lutjanus campechanus
GCTTGTAGAGCTCCAGCGCTGTGTCCTCTTTGTCCACTGTGACAGCTACAAGACCACAGAAGAAGAGTCATCAGCTGACACAAGAAGAGGAACAGAAGAAACGTGAATGAGAGTTTGAAAAACATGCAGCGTCAGCAGGCATCAGCGTTGGAAAAATCAACCCTGTCTCCAAGAAATTATACTTTTAATTTGCAACAGTAACGTAGCGCAGGAACATAATAATGACACCTGAATCACATTACCATTTTAATTAAAAAAGGATGCAAATCAAAGCTGCAGAACCAGAGATATCCTCTCTCTTATTCCATGCATTATTTTTCCTAGTCAGAAACTTGGCACCTACATCACCCACAATGCACCACAACAGCTGACAGTTGGCTAACACAGCACAGAGCTCTGGTCAGCTCACTTCTCTCTAACTCCACACCAGCAGATTTTTTTTTCTCACTTCAACCACAGATTGTATATTAAACAGGATCTTAACCTTTTCTTTCCGTGGCTCCAGCTCATAATTTGGACTGCAGCACTCATTTTTGCAGGCACAAATGCCACATATTTGGGTGATACTGTAGTAGCTCAGTAGTTTAGTCCATGATGACTTGGCTCAGAAACCAGGGAGTTGCTGGTTCAAGTCCAGTATGGATCTGGAGTGTGGACTGGGACCTGGAGAGGTGCCAGTTCACCTCCTGGGCACCGCTGAGGTGGCCTTGTGTGAGGGACCGAACCGTGTCTATACATCTGTGTTCATAAAATTATAACAAGTGAAAACATAATTTCCACATAAAGGATTAATAAAGTATGTCTTGTTCTTCTATATTCTATATCTATATTATCTTCCTTTAAAGTGATATTGGTGTCGGTCTTGAGCAGGAGTTTGGGTTCTGGCTGAAAAACTGCAGACTTTAGGCTCAAAGCTCAGCACTGCGCCGAGCTGTCATGCTGCAGTTCAAGCCATTGAAAATAGTTTCATAGCGCAGCAGTGCTGTTGCTGCACATTAGAGTTTTTAGCCCATGTAGGACTGTATACCGCTTGCCTCACCCTCCCCTTCCAAGTGTGTAGAAGAACCTACGATGGCTGCCAAACACAGAAAGCCCTCTCTAAAGTTTGTCTGCTCTGGGCAACTACAGTCTCTGTAGGTATAAATGACTCATTCTAAGCTAACGAAAATGCAACGATTCTTATTTTCAGGTGATTATACACTAATGAAAACATACTGATGAATTAAAACTGCCCCCTAATAATGTCTGTGCCTCCAGTTATTTCCTCAGTATTTTCCCCTGATTCCTCTGTCCTCCTGTCTCCAGTCTCTCCCCTCTGTCTATGTGTGTGTTTGTGGGTGTGGTCTGCCGTCCCTGGTCTTGTGGCTCCTCCTGGCTCTGCTCATTCCACACCTGGACACATCAGCTCATCAGCACACCCAGTCTGTTCACCTGCATCCAATCAACTCACCAGCCCTGCAGTATTTCTCTCTTCTGGTGCAACTTTGTTCTGTTTATCAAAGTTGTAAGAAGTCGGGCCTTGTGTTTCCCAGATTGAAGTTCTTTTGTAGTTGATTGCATTTATCCCTTATGGTCAAGGATCATATTCATCTCACTGCACTTTGCCCTCTGCCTCATCCAGCTGCCTCCCCGCTCTTACCATCTCCACTCCCCTTTACCCCTGTTCTGAGTCTTCATCCTTGCATTTGGGTCCATTTAGGCCCCGTTTACACGGACACGGTTATTTTCAGAAACGGAGAAATATCCCTTCGTTTGCACCCTTCGTTTACACGCAAACGGAGAATTCGCCTCTGAAAACGATGCTTTTTAAAAACTCCGGCCAGAGTGGAGATCTTGGAAAACTCCGGTTACACGTTTGCATGTAAACGGAGGAAAACGGAGAAAACGCAGGCAGTAGACGTCACAGTATGCGACAGAACTTGCACTCGCGTCAAACGTGCGACCTATGTTTACATGTTGCTATGGTGATCATGGATCGTGGATGCTGTTTTCGGGATTCTGATTGGCTAACGTGGGCTTCAGCTTCTCGTTACACTGCCACCTACAGTTTTGGAATGTCCTGGCAGCAGACATACACGGGTTCATGTAAACGCAAAGTTTTCTGTAAACGGATACGTGTGCACGGAAATATTTTTGAAAACGGAGAGGGTGAAATGTCCGTTTCTGAAAATAACCGTGTACGTGTAAACGGGGCCTTAGTGAACTATAACAAACCTGTTACTCTGTGCTGAGAGTCTTAGTCAAACAAAGAACAAAAAACACACCTCATATTCCATTTATTAGCGGCACCTTGCTGTTATGCGCGGGGGACTATTGCAAAATGAAGCTCTGCATTAGTTCATGCAGGACACAGCTGATTACAGCTGGGGTGTATGACTTCTAACTAGACTACCAATTGAATCATTGTTACTCATCAGTCACACACCAATCACAGCCATTCTCACCACAAGGTGGTCCATTTAAATATGTACACCCTCCTCACACTGCTGCTGCCAGCAAGCTTGCTGCCACCATCCCAGCCTCCAACTTTTTTCAGAGTCAGAGCTTGTCTATGTAAAGGGGAGTTTTTCTCCTAAACACATGTTACACGTTAGTTGTCAGTGTTTTTACATGTTTTCAGGAACTATGTTCTATGTTGGACTGTCAAGTTACAAAAAAGGGAAACATTATTTTGCATTGGGCTCCCTCTCCTCCCTGTTTTTGGCTCAGCATGCTGCTTGGTCAATTCAGTGAGCGTCTTAAGAGCGGAGCCATCAGCGCCACGCGTAACTGCATCTCCATTTGTTGCAATAAATGATTAAATCTATGACGAGTGTTCCTGAATTAAACTGACTAGTTTTAACGTTAACATCTGCCTTGAGTCCGGCTCTGGGGACAATGAAGACACTGGGTTTAGGTCGGGACTGGAGGCATGAAGTGGCTGAGGAGTGAGCTTATAAAATCTTTCGTCGGGGGCAGCCCGGTTATAGATATTATTTTCCAATTCTGCCAATAAATCCCAGTAAATCTGACACACTGGACCTTTAAGTAGCAAAGCTGAGCTGTTGGATGAAGTCTGTTTGCTTTTCTGATTCAGCTGCAGAGTAAATGTAAGTCTTGTGTAGCTGGAGTCAGAGCTCAGACAATACTGTGTCTAAGTAGAAACTCTCAGTGCCTCAGGCCACACCGAGCTAAATAATCACCAGCTCACACTGGATTTTACTTGTCTTAAACTGTTTTTACTTACAGATATCACTTGCTTTTATTACAACCGTGTTACTTGTGCTAATTGATTGCTTCATTATGTTTATCCCACTGCTCCAAGTCACATTTCCCATTCAGAGAATAAAGAATCAACTGAACTGAACTCAAGTTAACGAAACTTTGCTCCAATCGTGTCATCATCACATTATTCTTCTCCACTAAAAACATCATATTTTCAGTTTATTTATTTCCACAGCATCGCGCGCTCTTTTACAAGCTTCCTGGCCTCGTCCCTCACTGATTGGAGGGTTTTAATGACTTTGTTTCAGCCTCGACAACAGCTTTCCCAACAGGATGAAGAAATAAATGAACAGATGAACCATTTAAACCACAGAGTGACAATAAACGTTGCATTTAACTGCCCTGTTTGTTTACTGAGTTTTCTTTTTTCTACATCGATTTGGCCTCAACACAGAGGCAGCAGGTGGATGTGGTTAATTCATCTGCAATCCTCCATATTTGAGAAATTATGATTGATCATAGTTTCAGAATATTTTTGCCAAGTCACTATCACAGTGTGATTGCAGAGTGAAAGCAGTTTTTGTCCAACAGTTTATCGGGATGACCTAAACCATTTTATCTGGAGGTCAAACTGAGAGTGAAATGAAATGTTCCTAATAATCCCTCATTGAAAGGGAAAAGTGGGAGCATATGGTGGATGTTTACAGTGAACAGTTTGGATTGTAACTCAACTATGCATCTTCGTTTTCTCCTCCATGTTTGTTTGTCTCACCTGTCAGGTTTGTTTCCAAACTGTCTCACTGCCAAACTCACCAACCTAAAGATCTCAAGGAAGATGCATTATTTGCCCTGCCCCTAAAAGAAAACTGATGTGGCAGATTTTACAAAATGCATGACCCTTTTTGTTAAAACTTTCATTTAGAAACAGGAATCCGTCTCAGGAGGTCTGGTGTGGTGTAGTTGTATTGTTGTCAGGGTGGAAACAGTCGATGTTTAGAGCTGCACAGGGCTCATAAACATTGCAAAGGGTCAGAAACAGGTTGTGAAAATGGAAAAAGGAATAAAAGATGTGAAAATTTGTCAGGAATCAGAAGAAATACAGGAGAATTGTGATCCCAGGAGGAAATAGGGGGAAGGAAAAGAAAAATGGGACTCTACTTGGAAAATCTGGAGGTTTGGCAAGTATGTTGGTTGCTCATGTTGTTTTTCTTTTTAGTGGCGTCGCCTTGTTCACAGATCTGAGACATTAAAGCTAGAATATGCAGGATTAGTCAGTTCAGAGATAGTCTCATTTCCAGGTCGTCAAATACCGACGCTTTGTGTTGAGGTTGATTATGTCTCATCTGAGCTACCAACGTGTTCTCATCCCAACGATTTGTCACCACTGACAGTGAAGCACAAGATACCCTGCCCAGCTGTAGGTGACGCAGCCAGAGAGACTTTTTATTAATGCTGTGAAACAGTTGCAGTTCGGTTTAGGTGCAAAAACTACCTGGATAAGACGATGTTTGGGGTTACAATAACTACGTTACCTTACGTGCATGTGAGCACGTTTATCGTTTATCAATGTTCTGTGCAGCTCTATATTTCATAATTTTGTGCTGTTTTGAGTTTGAACTCTAAATACCCTGAAATACTCCTCAGGATTAAGAAATATTTTGTTAGAATTTATTATGCAATTTTAATGCAAAAACATTGCAACTTGCAAATTTCGATTTCAGATTTTTGAGACTCGTGGTAAGGAGGAACCAACATCACCAAAAATAATAAGATGTATATGAATCAAATTTCTCCTTTTTCCTTAAAAAGCACAGAAGCTGAAATCATCCATTGTATCACAAGTTTATTACCTTCTTATTGCATGATCTAAAAGTTGTTCATTTATTGATATTAAGTCAAATAAATTATGTGTGAAACAACTTTCAGCTTTCTAAAAAATCACTCCAACTACGACAGTTCTTGGCTCAGATACAAGCACAATGTGTCTCTTAAAAAAGATAAAGAATATTTCTAAAATATGTAAACGGGGTTGTTGTGGTTCTGAACTGAAACAGAAGCAGGTTTGAACATTTGTCTGCTAATATTTGTGTGTGTGCAGATCTGAACCGTCACAGTGAACTGGTTTCCTCCTCAGAAACAACATCTCCAGGCCTGTAAGCTGTACCAGTGTAGAAATCTTGCCAATGTGGACTGTGTGTGTGTGTGTGTGTGTGTGTGTGTGTGTGTGTGTGTGTGAATGGAGCTCTCAGTGTGTGGGATCTAATCACTTCGCCTGTCAGTCAGTTTTCGGGGAACATAATGACTCATCAAGCTGTGAAAAGGAGATTTTTTTTTTCCAAATTGACAAATCCAGCGTTTGAAAGGAGTGACACCTTCTGTTAGGGAGATGAGCGCTGACGCTACGACAGATAGAGGAAGAGGAATACTGATGAATCTGTGAGCCAGTCTCACATCTGGGCTCCCACAGCTGTAACAACGAACAACATCAAGTCCTGCTTCTTTAAAGGAGCCAGAGGTAACGTCTGACCTTCACTGACCACTGTCAGCCACCAGTCAGAGCTGCGCCCACTGATGGATGTGATCAGTTCACCGAAATCATGAACGTCTCCCTGAAACAGCCAACAGCTACACATATTTACGTGTTTGCTGTCCTGTTAGTTTACACTTCCTGGACCGGGAGCTCCTGATGACGAGGCCAGACCAGCAGCAGACACAGCTGCCTCCGAACCATTTTTAACGACTATAGCCTGACTCACTCTGCTGTGAAGAACGCAGGAAGACACTGTAATAGCTGACTAGAATCACTTAACTCCCAAAAAGTGGGGGTCGGTAGCACAGAGTAACAAAGCACGCACTACACCACATCATGCAAATTAAATATTAAAGGGACAGTTCACCCCAAAATGAATATTCAGTCATTATCTTCTCACCCTCATGCCGATTGAAGGCCGGGTTTAGTTTTTTGGTTCACAAAACAGGGCTGCAGTTTCACAAGCAAACAGTGTCGCAGAATCTCTCAAATAATGGAAGTGAATGGTGACCAGTTTTTAAATGTAAAAAAAAAAATGAAAGAAAAGAAGAAATCTCCTAAAGCCCCAACATGCCAAGTTGACTTAAAAGACATAATTTACACCGTGTTTCTAGCCTGAATCTTCACTGAAGATCCTGAAGGCATTTTATTTTAGTTTTCAGTTGTTTTTTTAAGTGTCAGAACTGGTCACCATTCACTTTAATTGTTTGGGAGATTCTGCAACGCAAACTAAAACCGACCCTCAATCGGCATGAGAGTCAGTAGATAATGACTAAATTTACATTTTTGGGTCAACTATCAACTGTTAACACTGGGGAGGCAGGAGTTATGACCTGTACTGCTGCTCGCCACCAGGGGGCAATCGAGATGGTTTTTGGGAAGCTCTCATGTTGGAGCTCAGTAGAGCTAGTTGGTGACAAATCTCTCGCAACTACCAGAGATACCTTTCACTTTTACACATTACAGTCATTAGATTAATTCTTAAAGGGACAGTTCACCCCAATATTAAAAATGTAGAGCTGTTTGTCCATAAAGGGACTGAATGGCACTGAGCTTGTGGTGCCCAGAACATCCAAAATACATTTAAAAAATTCATGACCGGTGTCTTTTTCCGGAGATCATGACCTGGTGACTGAAGATAATCCTCAGAGCTTGTTGTGAGCAGTTTCATGTAATAGAAAGAAAATAGTTCTGGAAGATTCTCCTGCAAAAAGAAAGTAGTGCCTAAATGATTTGTGTTTTCATTTTATTTCATTTCCCCCCTTTTTTAAAGTACTTTGAGCACCAGGGGACTCGTGTTATCTTGTTCAGTTATTTTGAAGAGAAGGCAAAAATCTCTACTGTCGATATCTCTAAAACTTGGCAACTCACACCAAAACAGTACAGAATGATAAACAGCACTACAGGCCAGAGGAAAAATATATATTTTTGACTCTGGGGTGAACATAATATAGAAATATTTATAGAGGAGCTTTAAATGTAGGTCGGTAAAAGTACAGAACAAAGTAAACGCCAAAGAGATAAAAGAAACTTTTGGGTCATTGTTGTTTTTTATTGTCAAATGTATATGTATAATATGATAGGTCCAGATTTATCCTCCTCGTTACTTTGACAACCATATCAACCCCCACACGGTCATTTAACGCTGCAGAACAGTAAAAACGTCACCTATCACCCCTTTTAGAAAATACCCAGTGAAATAATGACTCTCAGATAACAGTTATTTTGAGCAAAAAGGCATAAATAGGATTTCTGAATGACGCCCAGCGGGCTGATAAGCTTCCTGCTGGCCCTGAGGCGAGGCCTCCCGGCAGCCGGCACTCATTACCGCCTCGCTCAGGTTAAGCCATGGATCCACCTCTGCCTCTCATCCCAATTACCTCTCCATCGAACACTGGCAAGCCAAGAAAAGGAGGCCAGGCCACAGGCTGACACGCTGTCTGGCTGCAGCGAGCCTGTAATCACACCAGAGCAGAGACGCAGCCAGGTTTCCTTTCTCCACAGGTTGTGTAAAGACTCACTCAGGTCTGAGTTTGATTTGTAGGCGTCTGGAGGAGATTCATTAACAGCTGCTGCAGCACACGTTCACAGCAGCAGGTCTGTCTGTGTGGTGGCTGACAATTAGGTGACTTTTCATCTTAACAATGACGCAAATGACTCACTGTGATGTGGAAGGCATGAGACAATGTGTAAGTTTTATTGTACACTTATCTCGGCCAAATTATCTCGATTAAAACATCATTTATCTGTTGACAGCCATGACCAGCCCTTAACACAGTGTTTAAATAGTGCTTTGACCAAATTTCCTCCAAATCAGTACCTTTGTCCACTTTGTCTCAAGGACGACCTGATCAGATTTTGGGGTCAAATGTCACTGTGACCTCACAAAACATGTTGTTGGCCATAACCCAAGACTACATTATGCTAATTATATCAAAATTACACAAAGTAAACATAAGTAAAATGTGAATATCTCAAAAAAATGGCAAATGTATGTAAATGCATCTAAAAACACTAAAATGACGACAGTAAGACAGGCACAATTAAAGTTAAAAAGTCCCTTGAGGATTTTGCAGGATGTTTCTGGGATTGTTGTGGCCTAAAATGCCTGATTTCACTGCAGCTTTTCCCAAAAAAATTTTTTGCAAAGAAATCGCATGATCAAGTGAAAATTGCAAAATTGATTGATTGACTTATTAAAATCAGAAGCAACTTGTTCCAGAGAGAACAAAATCACACTCTCTTAAGTATTATTACCAAAGAGGCTCAGAATTACAAAATATGTTTTATTTGTAAATGAAGAGGTGCTCCTGGGGGGTTTCCACAAAGAAGCAAAATCTTTTTTTTGGAGTTCAAACTCAGTCAAAACAGCAAACACAAAATTAAAAAATATATAACTGCACAGAGCATTGATAAATGTCAATAACAATAACAAATGGAAAAAATATATAAATCCAAGAAAGCGTGAATTATAAAACAAAACACTGATTCATTTTATTAAGACGTACATGTCTGATGCTATGATTGGTAGAACTCGCAGCAAGCAACAGTGATTGGTCAGATTTGCAGAAAAGTTGGACAAAATTGCAAGGCCACAGAGAATTCCCAGAGATTAGTTGGATTTGCATGAATGTTGCGATCGCAGCATCACAACTTCCTTCATTAGTTGCAGCTTTAATGCAGCCAAAATGTTAATGAATCCCTGCACAAACAGAGAAAACCCTGGACAAGAAACCACAGGGACACGTGATCACTGCAATATTTTCAAAAAGCATAGCTTACTGAGCTCGGACAACGATGTGGTTTCTCCACTGCTCTGTGCATACATCACATTTAAAACCAGCCAACTTACTAAAGCAACAACTGGAGATAGTTTTACTCTTAGAAGAAGAAGTTCCTGCCAGTCTGCAGTCCTCAAAGACTGGAACAACTTACGGCAACATATAAGAAACTGTGCCAACCATCCCTCCTTCTCGAGCCTGCTTTGTTAGAAATCAAACCTGTGAACGCTGAACCAGTGAGGTGCTCTTGTGTGTTTTATTTTGTTTGTTATTATCACGTTAAGTATAAGAGCTGCTGCTGTTTGTTGATTTGTCGATGGTTGTCTTGTCATTCTAACAGGCTACCCTGTGTTTCATACCTGTTTTTGTGTCTGAGGTAGTGAGTCCTTTCAGATTTTGCCGGCTTTGTTCACAGCTTTTATCGTTGATTTTCCAGTGTTTTTATTCTCGAAGTCTTTGCTTTCAGCTTTTGCCTGTTTGCTTCAGATGTGTTACTAACCTGTGCTGTCTCTGCCAAATAAACTAAACTAAACTACAGGTTATTGGTATTTATATTTAGATTAATATTACGAGTTAAATTCACCTCTTATCATAGTAATTATGCTGAATATGGAAAAAAGTCCATAACTTAAGGCCATACAAAGATTGATATGTTGAGTGAACCCTGAAAGGTTCTATATAGAACCATTTATTCTTGGTGTAAAGTCCTGGACGTCTCTCACAGAGATGAAACTGATGTCCATTTGACCCATCTGACCCCGAGGAGGATGACAAACAAGCAGACATACAGGCCTCTAAATGTCTGAATATTCCTTTAATATGTCTGAATCTCACCATGTTGTGTTTCCATGATTGCAGCCCTCAGTTCAGCTGAGTGGAGGCTGTCGGTGCAGCAGCTCTGCGGCTCGCTGGGCGTCATCAGCGATGCAGCAGGCAGTCAGCAAGCTTGTCAGTCAAAACACAGTCACCAGGGAGCTTCACCTGTGTGCTCACAGACAGGCAGGGAGCAGCATGCAGATTAAACAAACAC
>JAJHUR010105706.1:996-25264 GCA_027495735.1 Lutjanus campechanus
AAAAATGCTGTTTTAACTCTTTTTGATCACATCCCCAGTCATATTGTGGACCTTTTTAATAATATATGCCCAAAAAATACAAAAAAAATCCAGCTTTGTATTTTTATATCAAATTCATTCATTATTCTTCCTGTTCTAACTAACCAATTTCAACCAATCATACCATGACATCGACCTGTCAATCAATCTTCAACTTTCAGCAGTACAGACAGAGAACCAAAGTTGATTCTTTAGTTAGCTTGCTAGCAACAGCATGGTATGTGTTTGCCACCTTAAACCTTGTTCTGTTTCCCAAAAATACATTGGTGACAGTCTGCAGGCTTGAATTTATTAACTTTAGCAAAAGTGGAATCTGTGACAACAGATTATGCGTGAGGCATTTTACAGTGGACTGCTTCAGCAGCTAGCTAACGTTAGCTACAGGAGGACACAACGGGCTGGGGGCTGGGGCTCACTGATTATGTACAAAAACACAACGTAATGACTTAAGTCACTGATTTGGGTGAAACCAGATCATATTTTATGAAGAAAATGCTTGCTGGTTTGCCGGCTGATTTCATGTTGTTGCTCGGCTTCAACTCACCGCTCATGTAACCTTGTAACCGTGTCAGTATATAAATATAATGTAATGGAGCTATTCCTTTGATGTCACATGGAATATTTACTGTAATGTCTAAGGGGTTGTGTCCACCAAAGTGTTTTATTTTTTTCCAGTCCGTTTCCGTTTATTTCAGGTTGATGAGGGCTAAAAAGTGTTCAACTTTGCTCATCACGGTCACTTTTTTCTTAGCTGTCCAGGAGGGGCGGGACAAGCAAGTAGGGCACCACAAACTGTGTCCTGTTCGTACTCCTTGAGCCGGGCTCCGTCTAATTTAAGCTCTTCAACCAAACTATGGTACTCCCTCTTTTCCATACACATGTGCTAGCTTAACTCGGTTTGACTCGGCACATCAGCCCAGCACCGTGGGGATGTAAATATCCATTACAACAGGGCTACCCGCTCGACAGGTGTGTCTTTAATTAAAGACAGCGGCAATTCTTCATAATAAAAGTCCCCCGCAATTTATTCATGTGGCAGCAAAATCAGGAAAGTTTAGGTTTTCATCGGCAGTTACCTAACACGACTCCTTACCTAACACGACCCCTAATAGCTGAAAGTGAACATGAAACACTAAAATTAAACAGAACAGGACAGCGAAAACAGAAAAGAAACTAAACTTCAACTGATATTTTCACCTTCAGTATTTATTGGTAACACAGTTATGAAAAAACACAGGGCCTTATGATGTCTGGAGTTACCTGTTGCCCCGTCCCCTCTCCTCCTTAGTTATTGTTGCTGTGTCTGCCTTTTTTTTTTTCTCTTTTTTTTTGTCGAGCACAATAGAGCAATAACAAATCCGGTTAAATCACTATTTTGAAAAAAAGAAGTGCTGTTAAAGCTGGAGAAAAACAAACCGAGCTGAATTCCTCACCCAGAGAACAGGTGTTTCTCAGGTTGTTCATTTTTGTCTAGTTTTCACAAAAAGCAGAAGTATTAAGCTGAAATCTACTCGGGAATCAAGCATTTATCTCCACAAAGACGAGCACACAGAAACATTTCTGTGGATCTGCCAGAAAGCTTATTAAAGCAACAGTCTAATCAGACCCCGGAGACGTCAGCTTTGCTTCTGCAGCTTGCCTATCACCTCATTCATTAGTGTGCAATTCTGCGACCACATGTTACAGCTGTGTTCCTGCCTCCCCCAGTGACAAAATAACAAGCAGTGTCCTCGTCCATGCAGACGCATTGCATAAAGCAGTTTGTGTGTATGACAACAACAATTTCTTCGGCTCATAGGGAGGCTTCTTGACAGCCAGCCAACCGGTGTAAATGCACCACTAAAGGACTAATGCAGGCTTTCCAATTTCAATGGGATGCAGACTTGATTAAGAAAGAAAGGGATTTGCATAATTCGATACAGTTGTGTGCTTTATATATGTAGAAGTTCAGGGATACACAGAGGGCTTCTTAGATCATAATGAGCTTAGCCTAAAGACGTTTTTGAAATCTGAACTGGGATGATTTTTGACATTAGCTAAAGCCCTGCTGGCGAGGAATACAAATGAAGGAATGACTGAATGGTTTACTCCAGGTATTGATTTGAAAGGAAAGACATTTCAATCAAGAGTTAGTGGATAAATTGTTAAACCATTTCAATATAAGAAAAGCTAAATAACATCAGATTGTGTAATCCCATTTGGGGAACTGAGTAGGAAGTAATTTGAGTTTTATTTAATAGTAACCGTTATTCACAACTGTCTTGTGATCACATGGTTAAAGGATGACTCCATCTGCATTGTTTTTACAGGTCCCCGACTCAGCCGTTAGCAAAAAGCAGTGACGACAGAGTGACCTAATGCCCCCCAACTCCTTCAATCTAGGTTTATATGTAGTGTAGCAGCGTTGTGATGCAGAAACCTGCATCAGGTCATGTGGGAAAGGGGCTTTGGGAAATAGCATTTTTTACAATAAAACCTAAATACATACAAAACACTATTGAGAAGTTACATAAATATATAAAACCTCAAAAAATAAATAAATAATGGACCAAACCATAATCGTGTTTATGCCAATCAGAGACAAGGATTTACCCTACGTCACAACATCTGTTTTCTTCTTAATCCTTATATTTTACTCAAAGATGTAATCATACATCTAATTAAATTTTTGCAAAATGTTGTTCAGCAGCTACGACTAAGTGAACTTTACAGCATTCTAATACTGTCAGGGAGCTGAGCGTGAGGCAACAAGGGATGGACCCAAAAGCAGACGATGCAGGTCAACAGGAAAAGTTCAGGGGTTTATTGCAAAGGCAAACATACATAAGCTTGCTGGCATGTCCATACAGAAGTAGTATTGAGTCCACAGGACAGCAGGAATGAGCCAAGGAGAAGTACAAGCAGGTAGGGTAGACAGACAGGGTTCAGGTAAAAGGGTGCAGGATGCACATGGCTGTGAAGCAAGGACACAAAACAACAATAGCAGTATACAATAGCACAGTTTAGTCCCAGGTACTACTTTCAAGGAACTATAAGGTTCCCTCAGCTCATTGTCTGAGCTTATTGGGTGAGTTGCATAAAACCACCCAAGGAAAAGCCCCATAATCCCTTAGTATTTGCCCTTAGTTATGGTAACTTTTCCCTCAAGTCCCTTAAAAGGAAAATAATTCGTAGAACACAGAATCAAGACAGAATTTAAGATGATTGGAGAGGAGGAGGAGATACCAAGACACATTTTTCAGAACAGGGAAAACCCAGTGGACATTATGAGTCTTTAAGGTTGCTAACCTGTGTCCTAAGTGAACCTTAGCTTATGAAAATATTTTGCTTAGAGGGCAAACTTAAGTTTGAAACTTAAGGTTGGTTATGGAACTGGGTCCTGTACTTTTGGAAAGCACTATCTCATGAGCAGGGACTTTTTGGCAGGGTAAAATAATGTCCATGCAACTTAATTTAGACCTTGGTCCCTGCAGTGGAAACGAGTTCCTCCAAAGGTTCCTAGTCCCTGGGGAAAGTTTTTGCAATTGAAATGTGGCTAATGACACTCTGGGAACAGAAAAAGGGGGCTGGTACAGTATATGTGCTGCAGGACTGATGAGGCAAGGTGGAAACAGGTGAGCAGGCGGGCGGGGAGGACAAGAGGCAGTGGCTGGCAGCGAGAGTCAGACGGGACAGTTGGAAAAGTCAAAAAGTGCATCTGTGGTGAACAAAGCAAAGAGGAGTGGACATGTGGCTGGAGAGAGGGAGAAACAGAGGCAGAATGTGACAAATACAGGCTATAAAAAGCGATAAAATAATATGAAATTGTCTGAAATGGAAGGAGAAAGAGATTCTACTGCTGCAGCTGAGGCCAATTAGAGAAAACATATAAGGGAGAGTTAGTATCACACTGTCAAGTGCAGACAATAAAGATGCACGAAGAACAAACAAAATCAATATGAGCTTTGTTCTTGTTAGCAACCCTGATAAATGAAAGACAAAAAGACATTGTGTAACATCCTATCACATGCAAATAGTGCCCTTACTGATCATGAGACATAGTTTGTACAATCGCTCAAAACCCCCTCTCAGACAATGTGTTTACTTTGTGTTTCTGTAGTGCAGCCATGTTGGACCCACTATGAAACAACCTAAAGCTGTAATATGTAACATTTCTGCATTAAAATAATAGTAGATCTATGCTTGTAGACCTATATTTTGGTAAGCTGTGTACTTACATTACTCCAAATCTTCCCAACAAAGGTGAAACTCAAATCATCATTTATTGAAGGTAAAGCTGTATTTCCTACGTACGAGCTGCTAGTTGCTAACTTTCCGGAAAACACAGGATACATCAGGAAGTGAGATAGGAAGTCGCAAAATGTCAATAAAACTTAATACATCAGCTTGTCTGTGAACATAATTTGTGCCTGAGTCATGTCATTAACAATGAGGAGAACAACTCCTATGATTCAACGCTCCTTAATGATGTCATCAAACTGCGACTTTTGTTATTGTTTTAATGTGAGAAACCCCTGGCAGCAGAACTAACATATAGTGCTTTTAAGAGACCTCTGGAGATCTAAATTCAGACTTTTTAAGTTCTAAGAAATTTGATAAATAGATTTTACTCTAAAGTTTGTGAGTAAAAGAGACCTATTTTCACTTTAACTTTCATTTATTTCTAAAAATCTTATTCCAAACTTGGTAATGTACAAAAGATTGTCTTTGACTTGTTTCTTAAAATGGTGCCGGTTCTTTGTACTCGGAAACAAAGCAGACCTTTTTCCCTTTCCAGCTGAATCCATTCAGGAGCAGGTTTTTCTAAAAAAGGCTTTTGATTTAATTAAATCCTGCCTCGGTGTGCACGGGGCACAGCTGTAGGCTCCTCTTGCTTTGGGCAGGAAGAGCTCGGGAGTCGCCTGGATCCATCCATCTTCATCCCTGTCAATTATGCCGTTAGCGGGCTGCACATCTTCATTTCCAATGTGGGCACTGTCTCAAAGTACTTCCCAAAGTCACCGTAATCCAATTATATTCTGGCATTCACTATGATACAGCCCATTAGAAAAGGCTTAATCAATGTGAGGTCTTCATTAAAGCAATTTATGAATATTCATCATGACACTCAATTCGATACTTTATGGGAACTTGAATCAGGCCGTTTCCCCCCATGGCGCCATAACATAACCTGCTATAGTTTTAATGGTAGCTCTTTAAGTGGAGGGGTAATATTCTGTATTAGCTGGGTAATATGAAGCTCCCTGCACTTTAAACACTCTTTAATCCACTGATGAAACTTTACAGTCAGGGATAACACAAAAGGAACTTTTTAGTATCAGACAGATGTGGACATGCAGAAAAAGAAAGGTGCCAACTGGAACCAAAAACTTTTCTTTGGAGTCATACCAGAGAATAACCTTTTAGAAGAATCTTTTACCAAGATGTTCCTTAAAGAAGAACCATCCAAAGATTTTTCTTTGACGCATCATGATTTTAATGCTCTTAAGAATGTTTTTCAAAATAAATGCTTCTTTGAGTATTTTAAACAAAATTTCCAAGTTATAAGACTTTAAGACTTTGAAGAACCACATAAAGCACATGAAGAGCCCCCCCCTGACTTAAGAGGTTCTTCAGTTAGTGGTGGCTCTTTGTAGAACAAGCCTTTTGAAGAAGCATTTAAGAACCATTACGTTTCTGAGAACTTTTAGTATTTTAAAGAACCACATAAAGAACATGAGGAGCCATCCCTTAAATTAAGGGTACTTGCCATCAACAAATTCCAATAAAAATGAAGAACTTTTAGCGCTTCTAAGAACCACATAAAGTACAAGAAGACACATCCCCTAAATGAAGAGGTTTTAGAAGAAGCCTTTTGAAGTAGCATTGAAGAAGGCTTATGTTTCTGAGAACTTTTAGTACTTTAAAGAACCACATGAAGAACCTGAAAAGCCAGCCCTTAAAAAAAGGGTGCTTGCCACCAACAAATTCCAATAGAACCACACAAAGTACACAAAGAACCATCCCCTAAATGAAGAGGTTCTTCAGATGGTGATGCCGATCCAGAGAGCCTTTTGAAGAGAACCCACCACCAAAGAAGTCCAATAATAACTAAGGACCTTTAGTACTTTAAAGAACTACATAAAGTACACAAAGAAGCATCCCCTAAATAAAGAAGTTATTCATTCTTTGGTAGAATCAGAGAGCCTTTTGAAGAACCATTATTATAACCATAAGAACCATTATTTTTATAAAAGTTTATCAGGCTCTTGACTCTTGGATGGTCCCACTCAGGTGTCTCCACGCTTATTCTTCCGGGCAGCGAGCATAAATAGCTAATTGCTCTGCAGCCCTCAAATTGGTTCTCTCAACAGAGAATAACAACCAGCCAATAACTCATTCGAGGCTAAGTATCCATTACAAGCGCATCCCCCTTTATCTCCAAGTAGACCACACACACGCACACACACGTACACACACAGCAGCCCGCTAAACTCAGTCTCTTTCAGAAGCCACAGCTGATTTTCATGCAGCACTTTCAGCCTGACAGACTAATGTATTACAATAATCCTACATATGGCAGGACATGCAGATAAATCATGAAGCAGGGCTGTTTCATAGAAGGCATGTGATCCTGCAGGATTTGAAGAAGTTTATCATTTTATTACAGGAATGCTTCAGCATACAGGGAAATAAGCTTATGGAGAGTCCGAGTGCTGCCTGATATCACGTCCGGGCCTCTGTTCCACTGGCTTCTGTAACTCAGCACGATCCCTCATTCAGCATTTCTTTCATCTGTCTATCTGAAGAAATAAATCATGTTCCAGGAGTTTGCTTTCCACATTCAAGACAAATCTGCATCCCTGCAGAGCTTGATATTATTTTGTGAGCAAACAAAAAGTACAGCTGCTTTGGAAATGTATGGTAACTTGGTTTCATCCATATCCATGATATCCATAATCACGCTCTTTTAAAGCATTTTTTTTTTTGTTATATGTTTCTCAGACTAAAAACACTGTTCAGGCTTCTCTGTTGCCAAAGTTAATCGTGACCCCTTGACTGGCCTTCTCTGTCGACCCTTGACCTTTAATCTGCAATGGTCGAGGGCTTATGGGAAATGGTGGATAAAAACCAAACTATCATGTAAACAATGAAATAATATTGTTTTTCTCACGTAGGCATAGGAGGAATGAAAATGAGTTAAACTCGTGAAATACTGTGGAGTAATTTCATCCTCCCTGCTGGGTTTTAAGTTATTTGCTTTATTATAATATGTCAGTGGGGCTTTGGATGACGTTTTCTTACTTCTGGAACGGAGCCCAGTAGTTCTGGTTCAGCTTTGGCTCTCTGTTTGCTTTCTTTACGATCAGAAGATTGACGCCACTCTTATCATGTCTGTGTGTTGAATGAGGAAGCCAGGAAACAATTAGCGAGAATGAATGAAATGAATGAGAGATGTGTGAAACAGCTAATCTGGCTTGTTTCATCCGTACAAAAACCAAGGCGTAAGAACGACAACTTGTTGTTTCAGTGGGGGGACTATCTCTTGGCAGGGGGCAGTTACTTCCTGGGGTCTCCGCTGGTTGCCAGGCAACCTCACTGTGATGACAAGTGCATTGCGTCCAGGCATATTTTAACTTCAAATTTTAGATGCATATGGCTAAGCTTCAGGTAGGAGGATTTTTTTTTTGCTTTGGCACACAGTCAGGCTTGCTGTTTCCCCATGCTTCTGGTCTTTATGCTAAGCTAAGCTAAGCTAAGCTAATCAGTTGCAGGCAGTAGTTTAAAATGTAACAGACAGATATGAGATTGGTATTAATCTTCTTATCTATCTCTCATCAGGAAAGTGAGCTTACAAGCATTTTGAGAGGTTTTATTTAATAGTAAACGTGTTCCTTCACATGCCACTATTCAGTATTTCTTTATCTATGATACAGAAATTAAATTTGTAGAGGATGTTGCGCACAACATGTATAACAATGTTAAACTAGAAGGGCACGCTGAGAGTTCAGACCGCCATGAAAGCCAGCAGTGCAGAACACTATAATATGCATAATATCTGCAAGAGCAACCACTGTATATCTCTGAATATATTTCCAAAACTATCAGAATTATGTTAAAATATGTTTGTGCTGAAGCATCATCTCGTCTCAACAGTGCATTTATACTGTATGTGCTTCTAAATTAGGAATATTTAACACACATTCACATACAAATATCAAATGAGTTGACTGAGATAACATGTCATGAAAAACTGTATGTTCACAAGGAAGTTGAAGGAATTAGTCGGTCTATTATTAGTCGTTTTGCTACAGACATTAGTGTTATAATTGACCTATCTAGAAATTTTAAAAAATAATGTGTGTATCCACCCGCATGATTAGGACCTTCTCTGAAATCTGATGGCGTCTTCCTTGGCTCATGGTGCACCCATCTGACGAGTTTAATGAAAGCCAGGCCAGAGGTTTTTTTCCTTAATCCTGCTGACAAACAAACAAACAAACAAATCAAACCAAAAACATAACCTTCTTGACGTAGGTAATTATGTGGTATATGAAAACCAGTCGAGAATAAGTCAAAATAATTTGTGTTATTTAGACAACGCCTTGAACATTAAATCCATCAGCTCTGCTGTTTGTCCTATTTGTCTTTTACTTGCAAATGTACTTTCTGATTGGCGATGCGAATTTGTGGCATGGAACCACTTAGTCACCTCATTTGCATTTTCAGGCAGATTTTAAATGTCAGACATAATAAGCTCAACTCTGATGGTTTTAAAATATAGCTTATTATGCAAACTATGTTTGTTCCTCTCTCAGATCAGAGCCATCTTATTGAGACCAGCGCGCTGCACCCTTCCACTGTGCTCGCTCACTGATTAGGATTCATTCATTAAATCTCTGATCGTTTACGGCAATTTATTTCACTCATTTCTTGAAAAAGCCCATTAAAACTGATGACAAGGAAATCATTCAAAGAAGCTGAAAATAACTCGGCCTAAACTGCACTGATGTGTACATCAATTAAACTGTATGGAGAAAACAATTATCTATTTATTTTACCTCAAATTACTGAGAAATATTTAGTTAGCTATAAAAACATTTACTTTATGTAAGATTTCTCAGGGTCCACGTTGTTCATCAAGCTCATACAGTCTGTTGCTGACACTGTCGTCAGTATAATCTTGCCAAATCCAACTGATAAAGATCATAACAAACATGAACTGCATTGACACTAATGACTAAGTATAGATGCAGTCGCGTTTATTAAATTAAGCTTTTTCTTATCATGCATATTGGTTCAGAAGTGAATAAATGAAGTGAACTGAAAACATCAGCAGCAGGTTATTGTGAGCTGCATCAGAGATAACTTTCATTAAATCACAAAGCATTAAATTAAGGCAGTAGTTGTTTCATACCAATTTAAATGACCCTTTCAATTGAATATAACTGAAATAAAACACTATTTTATTAAAATATAGATTGCATGTTACAATCTGCTGATATTCTATGTCTGTAAAAACTCAGCTTGTTCATCAGTGTTTCTGTTGTGGCAAACACAGCGGCAGAGCGGAACAGTGAGTTATCAGAGTGACATTTATGATCAGTTACGTGACAAAACATGGACAAAACCAACAATAACTCGCCATTTTCATCATTGCTACATTGCATTGAGTTTGTGTCCAATGCACGGCTAACTAATGTACATAAAAATCTATAGAAACTGCTGTTTGCATGATGTTTGTATGATGAAAATATGTTCAAAACAACACACAAAAAAGTTAATTTTCAGAAATATTGTGCTTTCTTGCTGTACTTGATAATTGAAGAGGCCCTCAGTTGAGTTTGAGACCCCTGGATTAAGGAATTCATAACCTTGCAGCCCCTGTAGGACTGTGAGAGAATAAACAGACTGTGTTTGACATCTGTCTCACTGTTCTGTCAGTTTTGTTGAACTTAAGGTGGGAAAATGTACACTTCATCATCATCTCTAGTACTAGATCTAAAGATCTGTGACATTGTTTAATTTCCATTAAAACTCTGCACAACTTCAGGGTTAAGCAGCCACAATAGTTAAAAACGCCTGTGCAGGACCTTTAATTAAAACATTGTCTAGAAAAATTCAGTCTGGTCATTCAACAGGTAAATGAGAAAAGGTGAAGGAGGATGAGCTCCACCTAGTGGCCATAAACCTATAATACAAAAAAGTGTATCTGCCTGTACTGATACATTTTATATAGTTTTTTGCACTTGTATGTTAGATGAAAATGAACACAAAGATGTCAGGCACACATACTCAAACAAACATGCTTTTTTAAAATCGTTTCATTTATTATTCTTCTGTGCAAGAGGAAGAAGGGAGATGTCATTAATATCTCAAGGGGGAAATTCATACTTATCACTGTTATTTTCCACACACAGTCCTGAAATCCACAAACAGGACCTATATGTGCATCAATCTGAGATGTCAGAGCAAGGGAGCTGCCACATAGTCAGGCGCCCCGAGCAGTTTGGGATTTTGGTGCTATTGCTCAAGGACACATCAGCAGTGCCCAGGAGGTGAACTGGAGCCTCTCCAGCTGACAGTTCACACTCTGTCCTGACTGATCCGTGCAGGGCATGAGTCTGCAATCCTCCAGTTCCTAAGCTAAGTCCTTGTGCACGGCCATCCCAGGTAGTAGACAAATACACAACATTTGCACCCCTGAAGACCTAAAGGGCCGTATATGTAGTTTAGTTTAATTTATGAGTATGATTTTCATTACTGTTGTCTTAAACACTGATGGCAATACATATCGATTGCAGGTACCAGCTGTGCTTTCTCGCGCCGTCCTGTCTAAGTGCGAGTTGTCACACACACACACACACACACACCTACACACACACACACACACACACACACACACACACTGCTGCAGTGCCCACATAGCTCCACTTTGTTTGACTGTGGTCAGAGGTAAATTAATCAGATGCTGTTGTGCTTAACACGCAGCACCACTGACTTCACTGAGGTTCTCAGATTATTTAATAAAACAATTTAGTATTTTTAAAGGCTTAATCTAAAGGGAAAAAAACAATGTTTCTAAAAGGGTTAGGTTTGTTGTTGTTTTATATTAATAAAAATCTAAAACCAAAGTGAGAAATTCAAGTATCATAGCAACTATAATTAACATGTAGTCTGTCTCAGTGCCAAAGGTCCACTTACTCAAAGTTTTCTGAAGCTTCCAGGTACATCTTTAGGCATTTTTCATTATTTTCATGTGTACTGCAACATTCTATGACATCAAATACTATTTCTTATACACAATTTGTTTTTTAAAACGTATATCAGAAATATGACTAAAGAGCGTCTATACAGTTCCATAAAAGGTACAGTTTTTGTACTTGCAGGTAACGTCCACTAGATGGCACTGCCTTCTAATAGGTTGTGTGTGTTTGGTTTAAGTATAGCAGTCTCCCACTATACATACTGGTGCATACAGCAAGTTAATGACCCCACACTTACACTGTCCATTAATTAAAACAATGATTAAATCACAGCATTCACTCACTAATCACTTCCTTCCCTCCCTCCCTCTCTCTCTCTCTCATAGCAGAAACAGCACATTACATAATGTAGACCTACTGTAAATATCCTTATTTCATGTTATGTGATACATCAGTTTGTGTTGACAGAGTAAAAAATACTGTAATATGTTTCGGGAACCTTTATGAGATGAATCAATAATTCACAATCACTTAAAGTGCTACAGTCTGTCTCTCATCAAAACCGCTTTTACTTTAAGAGAAGAAGAAAAAAAAAAAAAAGCTCTGACTCATCTGCCACACAGTGTGAAAGTCTTATTACAGTACTTAAGAGCATCCATCATAGTGAAAGGTCAATACAGTATGAAAAGACCCATAACAATATTCAGAGCAAATTTGTCATTTGATGCACTGGAGGAGAGGATATTGAAACTCTGGCTGCACATCATTCATTGATCTGAACAAGCTGCTGTACAAAATTCAGTTTAATATCATTATTTGAGATAATAGGGTGACCATAAAAGTTCACTTGTGCAGTTTTGCATTTCTGCAGACAAATCATTATCCAGTATTGACGCTAAAGGCGTTAATCAATGGAACTTCCTCATGCGTTCTCTTTGTCTCTCTCTCTCTCTCTCTCTCTCTCTCTCTCTCTCTCTCTCTCTGTGCACACACTGTAAAAAAACTTAGAGGAATTTAGTGGAACCAACTAATCTTTTCTCATTAACTTAACATATACATACAAGTTTTATTTGTTCAAGTTAATTAAACTTTCTAATATTTAGTTTTAGAACATAACTTATAAACACAAGTTCTTCTAACTTGAAGTGTTGAGTTGAACTCTGTACTGTACAGAGTTAAATCAACTCATTTGACAAAAAGGCCCATTTGCTGCATGTCATCACCTTTTTCTCCACCTTCTTTCCTGTCATATCTTCAGCTCTCACTATCAAATAATGCTCAAATAATCATGATCAGACTTCCCAGCATGCATTGTGTGAAAGTTAAAACTCTCCTGAAACCTTTTTTTCAATAATATGAAGTAATCATACAGTATATGTAGAAATCTTTCTGCGTCTCTACACTCTGAGAAATAAGGGTTCGAAAAGGGTTCTTCCTTAGGAAGAGGGGTTCCATCTAGAACCATTTGATTCTGAAGAACCCTTTCTTGAAGAGAGAGCTCTTCATGGATTGTTGAAACTCTTTTGTAAGGGATTCTTTGTGCATTAATATAAAAAGGTTCTTGGTAGAAGAATCTCAGTGTGTTCTAGATAAAGCCTTTAGAGTATAAAAGGTTCTCAGTAGAACATCCTGAGTGGGCTCTAGATAAAACCCTTAGAATACAAAAGGGTTATCAGTAGAACCCTTAAGATGGATTCTAGATAAAACCTTTAGAATATAAAAAGGTGCTCAGTAGAACCCCCTGAGTGGCTTCTTGTTAGCACCCAGAGTGGGTTCTGGGTGGAACCAAGGGTTCTCGAGAGCCTCTCATATGGGATTCTGGGTGAAACCTTTCACAGATGGTTCTAAATATAACCCTTTAAGTTAAGGTTCTAGGTAGAATTCTCTGAAAGTTCTCCAATGGTAACCTTTATAAAAGGTTCGACCAGGAACCAAAAAGCGTTTTCTATGGGGACAGGACGAATAAACCTCAGTTCTAGGTTCTAGTTAGTATCATTATTTCTACATACAGTATGTCAACATATTGAACATACAGTATTTGCTCAGGTACAGTCAAATTAATATTAAGTTTATTTGACTAGAAAAGTTTATTCATTTTAAATAATTGCAGAATTACCTAAATTTATCTTTTCACATTTAGTCAACTTAATTTTTTAAGGCAACCCGGACTGAAGAGTTGCTGGTTCAACTTAATATCTTAAGTTTATTGAACAAATTTTCTCAAGTACAGCAAAATATTCAATGGAAAAGTTTATTTGTTTTGAGTCATTGTAAAATTACCTCAACTTGTGTTTTCAAATTCAGTCAACTTCAAATTTAAAGCAGCCTGAACACTAACTTTTGTTTTTGTTTTTTGTTTTTTTTACAGTGCACCTGAACATGCACGCCATTTTTTTTTTGTCAAAGTGCACTGAGTGATGGTGAAAAGAATCTCCTTATGGGAGCATTTGTCTGGGATCCTATATGGGTTTCAGCAGGGTGGACTTCGCCTCAGGCAGCACCGGAGCGTTTCCTTGAGGACAAGCACTCGTGTAGTCGGAAGGTCAAGTGCGGCGCTGAAAATCATTAACCATTCTTTTATTTGCTTTCATACTCTGCCCGTATTGATGAGATCAAAAGTGACAAGGACAAGAACTCGCTGTGTTTGAATCTCATTTGGAAATATTTTCACATGTCTTTTTTTTTTCTCTGGACGGGGGAGGGGGTGGGGTTGTTGGGAATTGAATTGCAGATGTCAGTATAGCCATAACCTCCGCAGCAGACGGAGGGGGGGTGCAACACACAAGGTTAAAGCTGTATTTGTTGGTGAAAAATGAAAGGCTGCTATATAAAACAGTGTGTTTATTAACATTTTAGAGCGGGCTGTCCATCAGCTCTTCCACAGGACCATTGAATCATGTAATTTCTGTCATGGGTGAAAGATGAGAGGCTAGCAAAGCGGGACGGCAGAGCTCACTAGTTTCACAAGCACGCAGGTAAGGACTGTGAAAATACAGCCACTACAGTCTCCACGCACTCTCCTCGTATGATAAGTGCAGAGAAATTGCCTGCTTGAGAGTCTTTCATTTCACATTCATTAGAAAGGTTCTTAAATTAATGATGCATTGTCGACCACGCTGTGCGATAAGATGCAATAAACAAGCCGGGGATATTTATGGAGCTGAGGTGAGGTTTATCACCTACTGTAGAGTTCATGTCATGTGCACGGGCCTCATATGCGCATTACACAGGTATGACATGTTGTTTAATATGCTGCTCTCATACAAAGCTGACTCCATACAATACTTAGTCTGTGGTGGTACATGTTGTTCTGGTAATACATTCCAGGGTTATTCTACCCAACGCACATACATAGTTAGATACTCTTTCTTTCTTTCTTTCTTCCTTTTTCTTGCAACCTGATAAATGTAAGTTTAACCTCCTCTCCTTTAAGCTCTAAAGAAAATATTCTATTCTTTAGCGGCTAATTGCTCACGTTGACCTTTGTCTTTCTGCTGCTTGGTGTTCAGGAGGTGGTGCTAAGTGGGCTTATTAACATTTTTAAAATTAATTTATTCTTAAAGAAATGTAAAGCAGCAATTAGTTACATTGTTGATTTGGAGGCGATGGAACCTTTCTGTCAGAAAGGTTAGCGTTAAGGAAAAGGTCAAAGCTTTCTGACAGAAAACCCCCGAAGGCAAACTTCTCCCATGTGCCAGTGGATCAAGCAATACACAACACTGATTTGTTATTATCTTATTAAGCCTTTGTAGCAAACTGGCCAACAAACAGTTGCCTATTTACTCACAGAGCAACATTAACATTCATTTGGATTCGTTTTTCTGGCAACCTGACAGATTTAAGTCCATGAGTCATCTTCCTTGTAGCTCTGTTTTAGTCTTCATCAGTACCACAGAAAAATAGAAATTCACTCTTTTGCCGCTAAACACATAATGTTGGCCAACAAAAAAGTAATCAGCAACTTTTCTGAAGATCAATTTTTCCAGAAAAATGCCAAGGAATAACTGCTTCCACTGTCTCAAATGTGCGTTTGCTTCATTTCTTTATCTAATTTGTCTAAAAAGTGTTGTTGGGCCAAAAACAAGCAAGATGCTGCTGCATGTTGGCTCGCTGTACTGTTTCATATCAATATCGCAGCACTGAAAATAAAGTTCTACTGGAATTCTGCACAAAATTATTAGACTAAACAATTATTTGATCAATATTAAATCAATAACTGTAATCAGTTGCAGCCCCAGTAGCTTTATCAGCCTTTTCCTTTTACTAAAAAAACAAAAACAAAAAATGAGGCTGACAAACTGAATTAAAATATGAAATTACTGGCTATAAACCAAAACAATGCCCTGAAAGAACAGCGTCAGTCTCTGGTTTGTTGCTAGCAACTCCTTTCATCTGATCCATTGTTAACATGAAAAAAAAAAAAGATTATTGCAGCTTTTAATAGTTTTCAAAGTGGGGGGGTGGGCCTCCCCTGGGGAGCACCAAACGGTTTCAGGGGAGGCTCAGAAACTTAAGGTAAAAATGATGAAATTAATGAAAGATTTCTAACAAACAAATTCTTTTTATTAGATATCAAAAGGGAACCATGCTCTGGGATTGCATACATCTCTATATATTGGTCAAGAAGATACGTGGGAATTGTACTGTTTTTCTTACTTACCTAGAATCAACCCTATTTTGGATTTACATGCAGTTTTATATTATTTCAAACAGCAATATTAGGCTGTTTTAACTTAATTCTTAGATGTCAGTGGGTTCAAGGAGCTGCTATAATCCCATAAAGAAAACTCCTGGTCTAGTCCAAACAAGAAAAAACATGAAGAGAATAAAGAATAACTGATATTTCCAGTTTTTTTTAATAAATAAAGTGTTCTACAAAGTTTAGAAATTCTTTTAATTCTTTCATGTCGAAGCCACTCATACTCAGAAGAGCTCCTCATTTGAATAGATGGAATCTGAAGTGAACATTATTCTATGTAAGACAGACGGCAGAAAGACGTGGAGCGCTGGTAGAGCGAGCATTCTTATGCAAATCAGAGCTCGTCAATATCAAAAGTATTCAGCGCAGATGTATCTTATAAAACGATCTGCGTTCTGAGTAAGATAAGAGAGTGCGAGGTGCGGAGGTGCACAACATTTAAGTGTAATATGACGTGAAGTAGACTGTCCCTGCTATGCACCCGACAAACAAACTTGATTTGCTCATGCCCTAAAATAATAATAATAATACATAATGCATCAGTGCATGCCACATGGATGATGCCAAGTGTACGTCCCACTTCATTAATTCATCCATAATGAGTTTTGCAGCATGTAGGAGCAACTACCTTAGAGGCAGCCCCAAGAGTCAAAGCTAATTAAATCAGAATCTTAAATCCCAATCTACACACATCTGCCTTTGTTTGCAGAGTAAAAAGCACAAATGAGCTGCACTTGCACAAAACACACACTCCGAGTATCTTTTAGCCATAGACGTGGACAACTGAGGACACAATGCTGCAGCACATGTAAAGTTGTCTGTCTGAAAGTCCTTTCTTTCTCTCTGCCTGCACAAACTACTGAAGCCCAGAGGAGATCAGAACCAGTAGGTGTCTCTGTAACACAAACAAATCCTCTATTATTTAACAAGTGCTTCATTGAATGCCAAATCATATTGATCTCCATTTTGTGTATGTGTATGCACTCTCCAAAGCTAAAAATACAACTTAACACTAGGTTCAAGTGTAATGCCCTTTGTTAATTGGTTGCTAGAAGTGTGATCCACATCTTCAGATTACGGCAGCTAAAACAGCCCGCGCGGAGCGTCTCACTGCAGGTGGCTGAGCGAGGCAGGGTTAATCTCCTGCTGTCTGTAGTCGCCACACAGTCCTCAAGGACATCATCAGGGACCAAAGAACCCTGATTTGTGTGCTGCCCATATCTCGCCATTCTCTCGCAACTGATTAAGAAGCAGGCGCATCTACGATGTTGATTGTAGACACAACCTTTTCCACTACAGGCCTACACTGTGAAAAGGTGTATTTCAGTGGTAGTTGAACTAATGAGTACCATTCAGGTTTCTGCTTTAGTTATGGCAGTCTATTTTTGTGGATCACAACAACTTGAAATTACATCCTGTTCCCTCAACCTGCTGTTCTTATTCCAATGAAAGTGCATCAGTTAGGTTTATCTTACGTGTACGGTGATGTCATTACGCCCACGTCTTTTCCTGCCCTTTCCCCCTGCAGTGGAGCTGCCATTGTTTCCTGGTGACTCAGAAAAAAAGTTGAAGGAGTGAGATGTAGCAATTGTGCGTGCAAAAATTAGTGCAGCAGTCCAAGAACCCAGCTGGAGCCACAGACTGCATATTAAATAGGTTGAATCACTATTTAATATATAATCTATTGTTGAACCCCGACTCCCTTCTCTTCAGACTCCAGGAAGCTCAGGCTGGCTGCAGGAACACTGCAGGAGCACAAGATGTGCACAACAATAAAAAGCCAGGACGAGTCCTACGCTGTAAGTTGATCAGCTGGTTCTAAGTGTCAATTGTCTGTCAGCGCAAAGCCTGTTATCCTGAAAACAAAAGCCCACTGCTCTGAAAATACTGGACTTTGGATTAAGTAGCTGCCTGAAAAAAAACTACATTAACTTATTGCTCAATTTAACTGTTATAACTCTATATCTACTTCTTCTATGAGATTACTAAGGATTTCTTACAACTCATAAACAGACACTAACTCATTTGGCAAACATTCATCATTAAACTCAACTCTAACTAACATGAAATGGGCAAACAAAAACAGTTGTTCCTATCCAGGATAGAAACTTCAAAGGGAAACACCGTGGCAGTAATTTTGTTTTTAGAGAAGCGAGTACTTCAGCTAAACATGCAAGAGAAAGTTATATTCTGTCCTTGAATAATGTATTATGTTAGATAAGAAATGGTCCACCTGAATTGGTTAAATTGTTTTGTTTAAGTTTTCGTACACTCGCCGAATGAAAACCAGCTATTGTCTTGCTAACAGTAGCAATTATATTCATTATATTTAATGAACTGAAATAAAACAATAAAAACATTTCTTCCTGAAACCATACTTAGGTTGTTAAGGAGCAGTATTTTACTGTTGGGTAAAGCAAATAACTGAGTTGGAAAATGGGATAACTGGGGATGGGTTGTATACTTCACAATGAGACTCCTTTTTGCCAGTTAGAAATGTTAGTAACTCGTCACTACACTGTAAAAATAAGATATTTGTTTTAACTTAGAAAAAGTTTGTGTACGGCTAACTCAAAATTCTAAATCGGCTGAATTTAATTTGACAAATTTGATTTCCTTTTACATTTTCTCAGGTTGAAAAGCCAGTTCTTCAAGCGTATTAGAGAAACACAGCAAGTTTTCATCATATACAAGGGTCAGAGGGGAGTTTTACCTCTCAAACAATGCATGCTGGGAACTATGCTAATACTGTATGTTGATCATATTTCTTAAGAAACGTCATTTAATGAGTTGATTGAACTCTGCACAGTAATTTAAGTTTAATTAACTTGAATAAATAAAGCTTGTATATTTACATTGAGAAAAGATTCCTGTGTATAACTATGTTATAACTTGTTTTAAATGGTTTATTAATGATTTTTAAAGTGTTTACAACCTAATATAACCCATTTATAATTAATTTATAAGGGCAGTCTTATTGTAAAATGTTACCCAGGCCTAAATAAGATGAAGGTGTGGGGCTCCTTTAAAAGTTGCATGAGACCATTTTGTATGAAACACATTCACTTTTCTTTGACTATAGCCTCATAAATTGAACATCAGCGACTTTGCCCTGAATTTCTGTTGATTCAACACATGCATATGTTGCACAGTATGAAACAGACCCCATACATATGTATACTAATGTTTCTTGAATGAGGAATCTGCGTGCTCAGAAATCCCCACAATTGTTTATCAGTAAGCAAAAAATTTAGAGCACCATGTGCCTTAAATTTGTCTTTGCCAGCTCCCAGCGCCGAGGAGAATCTACGAGCTGGATAAAGATCCTCATCTCACATGCTCTCACAGAATACTTGAGCCCTGTGGTTTATCTCTGTGAGAGGAGCTGTCTCGCACACGACAAGTCGCTGTTTGAGTAACCTAGCGCAAACGTCAGAAGTCACCATTAATCATGTGAATGTGTCATGCATCACACAGAGGTGGTTTGCCACATCTGGTCTTCAGTCATATATCCTAATCATCCCCATATCAGCGTTCCAAATCTGTCCGCGAATACATTATTCAAATTTAGTTCATTAGAAAAGTCATTTCAGCCGACAGTTAAGTCCACCTAAAACTTGGAGAACGGCCCTAATGACATTATGTTTCATTGTAATTCTCTGCTCCTGCAATGGCGATATTGTAGTCATTTACTATCATTCAAAATGACACATACATTCTTAAAATATAAAAGGAGGCATGTGAAGTTAAAGGGATAGTTTGGATTATTTGATGTGGGGTTGTATATAAGTACAAGTCCCCAGTTTGGAGAAGCAGAGAGGAGGAAGCTAAGCCATGAACCGCTGTGGACATGGTCAACAACAAAAAGTTTTTAGCCACTTAAAAAAAAAATCAATATAAGTTCTTACCTTGCGATCAGAAAGTCTTTTTCTGATGGGAAACCGTAATACAATATGAGCCAAATATCGCTCTCTCTCCAAACCAACAAAACTCCATAGACTCAATTTATTAGTTTGTTTGTGTTACTGTGTGACTTTGTGTTTTAAAAGGATAGTTTGGATTCACCAAAGTCACACAATAACACAAACAATCTAACACACTGAAGCAGCAGTAGACCAGCAACTCCCACGTTAAAAATACCGTTTTCACCCTTGAAGTTTGGTTGCTTTGGAGAGAGCAATATTTAGCTTATATGACAGCAGTTTCCCATCAGAAAAGGTGAAGTGATGGAAATATTATAAATACAATGTACGCTTAAAATGATATTGATTTATTTAAGGTGGACCTTTTTTAAGTGGCTAAATGGGTGGGACAATAATACATAGCAAAAAATATCTTGGTGTATCCATCAGTGCATATCAAGCATGACAGATGTAACAAGACAAAAAAACAACTTAAAAGATGTTAAAAGATGAAAGTCATGTCAAAGATGTGACAAGTCAAAAAAACAACGTGAAAGACGTAACGATGAACATGACATAAAAGATGCAACAAGATGAAAATGACGTAAAAGATATAACAATAAAAGTGTCGTAAAAGACGTAATAAGGTAGAAATTTGTATTTTCTTTATACAGATATCTGTACTTATACTTGAGTAAAGAATATATGCACTTTTGCCACTTCTGTCTGTAGTTAATACACTGACTATCAAGTATCAAGTACCTCATACAACTCTAAATTAAAATGATGTGAAAGTTCCCTTTAAATATAATATCTTTGCATTTATTTCGCCCAACAAAATCACATTTAAAAAGAAGGTCTTGTGTTTCAAGAAGCACCTCTGTGCCTATTTTGGGTCATTTTCAACACCTTAATGATGAAAGACATCATTAGCAAAATGAACGAAAACAAAAGACCCTGATATTGTTTTCTCTTGCACAACAGATTAATCATCATTATTTCCAATACAGTCCCCTTTCTCAGGTCTTCCAGGACACACACACCTCTTATATGACTGCATGACAAATCAATCATAAAATTGTTGTTTAGATTGTTTTGACCGATAGGCACCTTGAGCCCTGGAGGACCCAAACAACCAAATAACTACAACAAAACCCTAAAAATAACTGAAATAGAAAAGCAGGCGTTTCCAGCAGCTGCTGGTATGTTTGAATTTCATCGCCGTAATGTGATCTCAAGCTTGTAATCTTACTATTTTATATTTTATAGGTTTGTAGGAACATCAGTGGAGGCTCCTGTTGACCTTGAGTGGATGTATACTGAATGTCCGTGTAAGTTATTTATTAAAGGTGTTCTTTCAGCTGCAAAACTGTCTATTTTCAGACAAATGCAACCGAAGCTATACATCTTGCCTTGAGGATTAGTCCGGCTTACACTGAGGAATGCTTACCAGAGACAATGCAATGATCCATCTGTCTGCAGAGAAAGTCTCCCTCGCCCTTCCCCTGAACTAATCTCACATCGCTATAAACACGAGTCTCAATTCACCTGTTGACGGAGGGCTGGAGGCAGATTTTACCCCTGAGTCGAACATCACATCTCCGCTCCATTCACCAAGGACCAACGAAGGAGATTTCATGTGGAACATGCAGCCCCTGAGGCCTAATTTCAGAAAGCCATGACTTCTTCTTTTTTTTTTATTACGGAGTGATATACTGTTCTGTGCATCTGGGCTCTTGTTTGCTTTGACCTCTCTTGTCCTCTAAATCCAAAAAGCTGACACACTTTAGGAAATAATTCATAAAATCCTTTTATATGAGCCTCTTATTTTGTGTTGACTCAACTCTTTAGTTATGACCTACTAGAGCCAAAACATTTTCAAATTGAACTCTGGCCATTCAACAGCAGGCACGGGACTAATTTCCATTTTCTCTGCCTGCAGTGAAAAAAAGAATATAACTGCTGATGATCCTCAAGTTGACGAAGTGGATGGGAGAGAATGCATTTGTTTCTTTCACAGCCTGACCTGGGAATGAAATGTACAAAAACAAAAACAAAACAAAAAAAATAGAAGCTACATTACAGTAAAGTTGAGCAGCTTGACTTTAAGCTGAAAACTTGAAAGGCATACTAATTATAATATCCTCATTTATAGCAGCCCTGCAAATATAAAACATTATATAAAATGTCAGCTAGCAGCGTATGTGCTGTCAGGGTGTTTAACACAATCATACAAAGTTATATTAAGCAGGGGTCGTTTGACATTGTAATTTAATAAGACAGATAACAGTGGAAGTTTTAGTTTGCAGCAAAGAGTCAAATGTTCACTTCATTTTTTTCATTATACATTAATTTAAAGAGAAATCTATGATATATTTACTGTAATAAATCATAACATGATGACAATAAGTCATCAGAGATTAAGGAAACATGCCAAGTTGAAATACTTGCTTCTCAAACAACAGTGCTGCAGCTGCCGTGTCCTTCAAATATTCTATTCTGGCTGGTAACGTGTTTTTTTTGCCAGTTTCAAATTAATTAGAGTTCAAATTAATCTCAGTGTTAACCAAATGAGCGAGTGCCTGTTCATTGAGTCTAAAAATATCATCAATAATCTTGTAGAAGGAGTAGATGTTTGTAACGGTCAAATTGCGCAATATTTTAATGGAGTCTGGCAGGCAGTGAGGCAGGAAGTCACTGAACTCCAGAGTGTATTTTCAGAGCAGTGGGCTTTTGTTTTCTGGATAACAGGTTTCGCTTTACACCGACAGACAACTGACAGTTCTAAACAGCTGAACAACTTCCAGTGTAGGACTTGTCGTTGCTTGTTATTGTCAGATTACAGTGTTGCACTTGTCTTGTGCTCCTGCAGCGTTACTGCAGCCTGCCTGAGCTTCCTCGAGCCTTGGGAGGAGGGTATGTGGGAAACAACTCGCTTTAACCATACTACAAAAGACTTCAAATTAGAAGAACTCATGTTCGTAAGTTCTGAAAGTAAATACCAGGAATATTTTAGTTTAATTAACTTGAATAAATACAACGTGTATATTTACTAGTCAGAGCTAGTCCAGACTAGCTCTGACTAGTCTGACAGGCATGAACTGATGAAGCTTCTTGGATAAGAGGCGAAACGTCTTCAGAAAAAGGCTTTTTGAACAAGTCCAGTTGCTTTCGATTTAATCTTGCTTTGGCATCCTATTCTATTCTATTAACTATCTATAAATATATCTTCTGTGTGTGTGGCGTGAAGGGACTACAACTTTCATTTCATTGTGCAACAATGTACTGTATAATGACAAATAAATGACCTTGATACCTTTCTACTCAAATAAAGTCAAGTCAAAGATAAAGTCAAATCGTTTATTGTCACATGAACAATTAAAAACAATATCCCCTGTAGAATGAAATTAAACATAAACACAAGGAACATAAACATAAAGATATAGAGATGACAAGAAAAGGACATAAGTACAATATACAGATTGAAATATACAATATACAGTATTAAAAATTTGTGCAAAATGTATGAGCAGCACAATGTAGAAAGTCTAGTCTGTAGATGCAGTAAACAGTCAAAGAATTTACCTCAAAAATGTACTGCCACTGAAAAATGCATCATCATGAAGGTGAAATTGTCACTTTTTTCTTAGAGATACATGTTTTGAAGCATATTAAACAGTATAAACAGTACAAAGAATTCACACAAATTACAGAAATAATTTTCTGACTGCTTGTTTGGCTGTAAAACGGTGCAATATCAAAGCTTACAAATAAACAGCAGCTAATTTGATCGCTTGGATTGGCAGCGTGTGGCTCTGCTCAGCCGTGACCCATCATTCTTCACCAAAAATGGCCTTAGCTTGCCACCCTACAATGTAACAGATAATAGTATTATTGTTATTGCATTGTTGCTGCCTGCGTTGGCCCAGTTGGTGTTTATTTTCCTAACGCTCCATGTCCACAGACGATGGCAGTGATCCATCCTGACAGCCAGAGGCTGAGCGACAGATTCCACACAAGAGGGAACCCCTAGGTAATCATTTGCATTTGTTTTTTATTGCAATCATTAGGGCTCCCCTGCCGGGCCTCAGCACAAGTCTGTGTGACAGACCCCATGTTTTATCTGAGAGTCAGGGGAGGTATGTTGCTGGGAGCGAGCTGAACAGTACAGTACGCTGCACTGATAAAGAAAACAGGCTGGCTACCATGCATCATAGAGACACTGACATCTGTGTGTCCCTACGTGTGCTTTGTAGCAGCGGAATACTGCATAATTTTAAACATAGAGAATCTGTGATTAAAAATGCAGCAGATATTAATTATCATACTAACTTGTAATGCCAATTTTCCCTGACGGTGTATTAAAAGACATGAAATTATTTTAATTTGGTATCATTAAAGGTTGGTACACAACATAGCAGAGACTGCCAACAGCAAGAGAG
>JAJHUR010105711.1:1587-12509 GCA_027495735.1 Lutjanus campechanus
TATATATATATATATATATATATATATATATATATATATATATATATATATATATATATATATATATATATAAATATAAAATATAAACTACCAGTGCAACCTCTTAATTCTTAACATTACTGGATGGATGAAGGTGTGAAAGGGGCGCTGGGCAGTGTGGGAAGATACAGAACGATGCACATGTGATTTGCATGTTTGTTATTATGTCTTTATTCTGCTACTGCATAAGCAATAAAATATCTTTTTTTTTTTGTTGATGTTTTTCCCCTAAGCTCAACATGGTAAATTACACTGTAAAAAAATAACAGTATGTATAAATATATGAAGGTGTGCACAATTTTTTAAAACTTTTTTGTTATTTTCATCACTAAGTTTCGTTCCCCTGGCTTCAGTTTGATCTAACAGTTGTGTGTCTCCTCCTGCAGGGCATACTGTTCTTCTCGCTGGCCAGATTCACCCCTCTGAGATACAACAACTCCTACCACTACCCCTGGTGGGGCCACGCCCTCGGACTGTTCATGGCTCTGTCTTCGGTCCTCGTGGCACCGCTGTGGTCTCTCTACAGGCTGGCTGTAACTCCAGGAACACTGAGACAGGTGATCTGAATATTACACATCACACACACACACATGTATAAAGTCCTGCAGGGATGATGTGTTTATGAAGGCCAGAGTTTCAGACTTTGGGGCTGTGGATATTTTACTTGTGTTTTTGTGTTTTTTGTCGGTGTGACGTGCTGTTATGACGGATTAACAGCGACTCTTTCCTTTTCTCTCCTCACAGAGGCTCAAAGTGTTGACGACTCCAGCGGACGACCTGCTCAGAACGCCACCGAAGATGCCTCTCTGCTCTGAAACGTGTCCTTCCTTTCCTCTGAATAACACGAACGGTGTGATCTGAACATGACGAAAACACGTTCATTGTCTCTAAAGGGGATTAAAATACTTTCTGAAAACTGGGCAACCTGGAAGGTATAGAACAGCATATTTTTATTTGGATGTTGTGAGTCCAGTTTCTCGGTGTGAACAAAATAACTACGACTGCAAACATTCTGGACATTTTATTGTTCAATTGATATTTTCCCAAAACACAATACTACACCATGCATAATGCATTAATGTTTTTATTAGTTTTTACTACCAGCACATCATTTATATTGGTCTATAGAGGCTTTAAAATGAAATATGCAGCCTGAAATGAAAACTTCTGCACATGACAGACCATTAAGATGATGCTTTAATTAGGTCCCAGTGATTTCAAGTGTGTCTGATGTGTGGAGGTATCAGGTGTCCAAAACAGATCGCAAAGTTTCTGTGTTAAAGCTGCCCATCTTGAGAGACGTCATCCTGATCATTTTGATGGATTTTTGAAGAACAAAGAAAAACATGCACCAGTGAAAACAACCCATCAGCAGCAGTGAATGTGCACATTTTGAAAAGTATATAAGAGCAAGAGTAGCTATAATAATATGTTAATTCCACTATGAGAGAGACTTGATGCTCTCTGCAATCAGTTGGAAAAGAAAATATGTGCATGTATCGATATCAGATATTGTGCATCCCTATTATCGCCCCATTTAAAACATGTCATATTTTAAACGGATATTGCAGAAGTTTATTTCATGTTATTGCAATGCATTTACTGTATGTTGTTACAGTGTGTATATATGTACTATATATGTGTGTGCGTGAAAGAGAAAATCTACATAGAAATCTGTGTTTTGTTTCACTTTTAGGAAATAAAATAAAACGATTAATTCAAATGAAGCTGTTTTAACTGCAGATTTGAAGTGTTTTGATTTTAGTTTTTTACTGGTTTTACAGGAAATCAGTGAAGGAATACTTCAAGACAATGTTTGTCCAGCAGCTGTCTCTTATACACATCTTAATCAGTTAATTGTTGCAGCTTTAATATAGAGTATCAAAATAAACTAAAACGCTGAGAATAAGATGAAGGTAATGGCTTAATAAAATTAAAGTAAAAGGGTAACAACTGATGCATCTCATCTCATGTTTAGCATCCATTAATTCAAACAAGCAATTCTTCATCATGAAGGTGAAGATAAATAAACTACAGTTCTGTAAAATGCATCATTAATCTCACATATGTGGTTTAATTTAGACGTACAGAAAACAAAAGAACTGAACTCATGAATACAGAAAACTGAGACAGAGATTATTGTGTGTAATCTGTGAGACGTTTGCACACGAATATCTTATTCTGAAAACAGATATTTCCTCCACCTGAATTTGCTTTTGTTATTTGGGAAAAATCAGCTCCATGATCAACTCAGCGCTGATTTAATGCATCAAGATTATCACCTTCAACCCAAAGATAGTTTATATACTTGTATATTTTTACTGTAGAGTTTCTATTTTCAGTGCAATCCAGTTCGCTGGTGGGTTCATAAAATTCAGTTTAGCTAAAAATCAAAAGAGATAGAGCAGTGGGTGAAAAGTACAGTATAAGGAGGTGAAATTTCATAATTAATTACATGCAAATATTAAATCATTTTGGTGCTTTGTAGGTACAGTTTCCAATGAATATTAGGTTAAAAAATTAAAACATCTGCCTGATTTGAGGCGACTTCTGACATAAACTACGACCACTTCTGGTCTTTAATCCGAATACAGAAACAGAAACAGATCATTTTGTTGGTTGAACGGATACAGATAAAAATAATCTCTCACTCTACTTCTTTCACTTCTCTTTATCTGTTTGTGACCTTCATGTCATATCTCAAATATCACCGAGCACCTACAACACTTAATATCTCCCAAAAAAAAAAAACCCCAAACGCTGAGCTAAGATGTCACGGCGACTTTGAGAAAAGAAAAAATCTGAATCATATTTTCCTCAAGATCCACCTGATAAACATGAAACTGAACTCGACAGGGTGAGACAAAAAAGAAAAGAAAAGAAGGAAGCAAACAAACGCTCATGTATCTGACAGGCCTACAATTTATCTGGGGACATTTTCCAATAATGTACTTTTCTTTGCAAATTTAACACGGACCCACCGCTGGGAGAAAAATGGGACAAGGTGTGCGAGCTGAAAGCCTTAAGACTGTGTGACAAGCGTGATAAATGCAGCCGGCACTGACACGGGTATGGAAAAAGACAAAAGATACCTTTGTCTTGTCACAATAATCCTAATCTGTTTGAAGATGGGGCCACATTAGAGAGAAGCAGAGAGAAAGAAAAAAAAAAAAACGACATACAGGGATGGAAGCAGATTCCTGGTCGGTCAGCAGTGATAAATGTTGCTACATCACAAACGGGGCTCAGTATGATGTTTCTCTCTAATGGCCTGATTGCTCAATTAATTCTGCGGCCGGTTCTTTGCCGGCCGCCTTTAATGTGGAAACAGCTATATTTTCTCCCAGATTAGTATAGATACAGGCTGACAGTCTGCACTGCTCAAGGTATTTGGGAGGTATAATTCATTCATAATGCCACAATGCGGCCCATCTATCATCTCAGCTTTTTCATCCGCTAACTTGCCGCTTGCTCCCTCCTCTCATTCCAACCTCCTGGCTCTTCAGGGGCGGGTGGAGGTGGAGGGGGCTAAACTCAACCCTGAACAGTGTGTGTGTGTGTGTGTACCTGAACGTGTGTGTGTGTGTTTGTGTGTGCATGCATATACACGATTTAGCAAGGTGAGACGTGAGAAGTGCCGAGATATGAATCATGCACTCTGAAAAATAACGGCTCCAAAGGGGGGTCTTGGTGAAGGGCTGAGGTTCTACCCAGAACCCTGTCTTCAAAAAAAAAAGGTTCTCATGTGGACGAGCGTGAGAAGAGGAGCGTGCTAAGACTGAGATTAAGACTAAATTAGGAGCACTTCATTTAAAAAATGCTTTTTGGAAGAAAAATATTCAAATATATTTCTAAAAAATATCAAAATTTAATCATTATTAACTTAAAACGATTTTTTGGTATGATACAGTATGGTTCTTCATAGAACCCTAAGAGGACAAGAGGGTTATGTTAAGGTAAGGTTAAGTGAAACCCTTTGAATATAAAAGGATTTTCTGTAGCACCCCCTGGGTGGGTTCTAAAGGAAATGCTTGGAATATAAAAGGGTTCTCGGCAGACCCCCTTAGTGGGTTCTAGATGAATTGCACAGAATACATAAGGGCTCTCAGTAGAGTTCCCGGGGTGTGTTCTAAATGCAGTCCTTGGAATACAAAAAAAGTTTCAGGAGAACCTCCTGGGTGGGTTCCAGATAAAACCTTTGGAATATAAAAAGAGTTCTCTGTAGAACCTCCAGGGTGGATGCTAGATGAAATCCTTGGACTATAAAAGGGTTCTTGGCAGAACCCCCCTGAATTGCTTGTAGATAAAACCCTTGGAATACCCCCTGAGAACCCCCTGAGTATCGATAGGATTCTGGGAATATAAAAGAGTTCTCGTTAGAACCCCCTGTGTGAGTTCTAGAAAAAAACCTTTGGAATATAAAAGGGTTCTTGGTAGATCCTCAAGGGTGGGTGCTAGATGAGATCCTTGGAATATAAAAAGAGTCTCGGCAGAACCCCCAGAGTGGCTTCTATAAAACCCCTAGAATATATGAGTTCTCATTAGAACCCCTTGTGTGTGTTCTAGATGAAATCCTTGGAATATAATAGGGTTCACAGTAGAACCCCCTGAGTATAGGCTCTAGATGAGATTCTTGGAATATAAAAGAGTTCTCATTAGAACCCCCTGCAGGGGTTCTAGATGAAGTCCTTGGAATATAACAAGAGTTCTCGGTGGAACCCCATGGGAGGGTTCCAGATGAAATCCTTGGACTACAAGAAGGTTTCAGACTGGGTTTTTAGATGAAAACCTGTGGTTTATTAAAGGGTTCTCTGTAGAACCCCCTGGGTGGATTCTGGATGAACCTCTTGGAATATAAAAGTGTTCTCACCTCGGGTGGGTTCCTGTTAGCGCCTTTAGAAGCTGGAATAGCTTCTGGATAGAACCTACAGAGAGGGTTCTGAGTGGAACCATTACACAATAGAAGGGTTCTCTGTAGAATCTTTCATAGGGGGTTCTGGGTGGAACCTTTCACACAGGGTTCTAGGTATAACCCTTTACGTCGGGTTCTTGGTAGAATCCTCTGTGAGGATTCCAGGTGGAGCCGTTATAAAAGGTTCTACCAGGGACCAAAAAGGATTCTCTTAGAACCCTGTATGGTTCTAGTAAGAACCTTTATTTCTAAGAGCGTGTGTGTGTCAAAGACGTGTGGGGCATGAAGGTTGCGAGGTCGGCAGCTTCTCCTCTCCTGATGAATTAGCCGGCATATGCAAGCGATGAATTACCAGCCAACGAGAGTCAATTATCCAAAGAAGAAGAAAAAAAAGAGGGGAAACACGGACCCCGCGCCTTTTGGCCCCGGGGCCCCTTTTCCAATTCAGAGAGTGATTTTCCCCAAAATGTGGCGGGGAAGAGAAGAGAAGCAGCCTGGAAGGAGCCGACGAGGGCGGGATGATGATGATGAGGAGGGGAGAATGAATGAAACCACAGTATATGTGTGTCCTCACCTCTTTCCCTCCATCTCTCTCCATCTCTCTCCATCTCTCTCCATCTCTCTCCATCTCCCTCCATCTCTCCCCCCTTCAGATCAGATCCAGAAGGCAAAGCGCAGTGTGAAAATGCAAAAGGCTATTATCAGGCCTTCAGAGTGCACGAACGCCACTTATGATGGATGAGTGTGGGATTTAGAAAGGCCTCCTGTCAAACACCGGCCGGTTCCCCTCTTTAACTGGCCCTTTTTTTCCCCCCTCGCTTGTCTCTTGTATCAAAACCGTATCAGGCCCCTCGTCGAAAAACGGGCCTAAGTGGAAGACGTTTGTAATATATCGAAGTGTGCACCACACGCGTACTCGCAGTGTCCCCTGCTGGTTCTGCCACTTAATTTCTAACCTCTTTCGGAGAGGAGAGGGAAATACGGCGTGTTAGAGGTTTGTAACATTTCTGAGAACAAGAGGAAAGGTGTCACGTCATAAGCTGCCCTGCAGAGGCGTGCAGAGACTTATTTATCTAAGACTGGAAGCAGGTGTGGTTTAAACTGGAAGTCCTGGTAAATCAAGCAAATGTTGTATTTTATAATCTAATATTCATTAAGATTTATTATCATAATGTTCATGCGATTGCCCCCCGTGTGCATGTGCGTGTTTGATCTTGTCCGGAGCTAATCTCGTGTACAACTGGGCTGATCAGCCTAATTTTTTTTGTGCACATTCATGATTGTATGCTGAAGGACCTCTGTGATTCAGAGTTGAAAAAACATTTTAAAAAAATTAAAAAATTTATAGCTTCACACCGGCAACAGCCGTGGCCTCTGGCGTTATGTTTTCATGTGATCCCGTTCTTGTGGACATGATATATCAAGAACGCTTCAAGAGAATTTCTTCAAGCTTTGCACAAATGACCACTTGGACTCAAGCATAAACTGATAAAATTTTGGTGGTCAGAGATCAATGGTGAAGGTCACGGTGACCTCATGACCGTGAAGAGTGTGAACAGATCGGACTTAGCAAGTTCGACTTGGGAGTACAGTCTCACGAGGACGGGAGGACGCAGGACGGTCATTCTGCGATTGGGACGGCAGCGTACTTGATGACGTCACCATCGCAGTTAGTCTTCGCTTACCCGTCAGGACGTCACGTTGACGACAACGACAATGTCCCGTTAGCAGGATGACAATTCGCGATGAATTGACCACAGATTTTAAGTTTTAACATCTACTTTCTCGCATAAAATAATCTTAAAACTACATTTTGTGATACTAAAACAGTAGTTTGACACTTGTGACTTACAGTTGTGGGTCTTCTCCTCTGCCGTTGTTGCTACGAAACGCATTCTGGGATACGTAGCTGCCCCCAAGTCCACACAAGTCACCATCCGATGCATCCCCGATAAAACTTGGGCTGAGACTGATGACGTTTCTCAAGCACACAAGAACACAAGTACAGAGAAGAACGCATACTGAGAACCGGTCTCGGACTCAAGGATGAACTGATTAGATTTTGGTGGCGACTCACTAAACACATTTTTGGCCGTAAGTCAAAAATTCATACACTAATTATGACAAAATTATACACAAATATCTACCAGGATAAAACAAAGATGACATTTTATATCCAAAAGGTCAAAGGTCAACTTCACTGTGACATCATGATGTTCAGCTCTCCATCAGTCCTCTGTACAGTAGGTGCTTCACCATCTGCTGCCTTCTAGTTTTATGAACTGTCTGAACCCGATCATTTCCTGTCTTTTAACTGGTGGATGCTGAACAATCTGAAAAAAAAGTTTTATAAATGAAAAGATTCTGTTTTGCATTTACTTTACTATTTACAGGACACAAACAGTACAGCGGGCTAGTGGATGAACTGAAATGGGAATACAAGGAAAAACCTTAATTTCTTCAGTATTTCAAATGGATATTTTAATGGAGGAAATTAACACATAAGCAGCCGGTTCTAAGCTTTGTTTTGGTGGACAGGTTGTGGAGGTCAGAAAGAAATCCAGCTGACTAACGAGGTTTTTGTCTTGCTATGGTCAGCTCTCAGCCTGCTGCTGCGCTCATTCAGTGGAGGAGGTAACTGCAGAATATAGTGACCACTTTCCAAAAATGTGTAAATATTTAGTGAAATCAAAGTCCTGCAACAGAAAAGGGCCTTTTTTTTAATCTTGTGGCCTTCCATGATGAATTGATTTGAAGAAACTGCCCCCGAATAATAACAAGCACCTTTGCATTTATAAAATATTTGTTTTCTTCACATTATTTGTGCTTCTCTGAATAATGTGAGCATCCTGCCTGAGTGACACTGGCTCAGATAAGATCAGTAGCAGAATATTTGTGAATGTGTCTTAATGATAATTATAATGATAGAGAAGATGTTAACTATAGTGTGTCAGAGAGGAAGAGAGGGAGAAAAGGAAGTCCTGCTTTGTGAAAGGAAAGCAACATGCAGCATCGAGAAATCAAGAGATTGCGCAGAACTGTTCTATTTTTTTATGCAGAAGAAGACAATTACTCTTTAAATCCACTATATTATATCCACTGACGTCAGTCCAAATCACCGGATGAACCTGGCCGCGAGCGTTTATCTTTCACAGAGTTGCTTTCGATAGACCAATTTAATCTCAGCGGCTGGACTCGCAGTGTAACCAAACTGCTTTAACACCATAAGAGAAAAGAGGATAATATAAGCTCACAGTGGGCAAGCACAGCCAAACGTCATTAACGGTTTTAAATCCTAAACTTTGTGACTGCCAGGAGAAAACACAATACCATTAACAAAAGATTCTTAAGTTACGAGAACGAACGCAGACGTGGAGTGAAATGCTTGGAGAGAGTCGAGATGGAAAAGAGGGATAGAAGAATAAAACAAAAGGACAATTATATCCAAAGGTTTAGCTGGCGCCAGAAAAGGCCTCTGCGGTATTATGAAAGTAACACTTGAAATGAACCCTTGACACAAAGTCGAGAAAATGTAAAAGCATGCAGATATCTAACAATAAAATTATTCTCAAGTACGGCAAAAATGAAACCCAACATCTACTGAGGACGACACCTGAGAACATTCATGAACAGAAATCATAATATATGAGATATAATATTTGACAATATATCAGCTAATACGATCATCACAGGATAGACCTCCCACCAGCCTGAGTAAGTCGTAACACCTGAACGCCACATCCTGTAACTGAAGGTTAGTTTGCAAGTGAGCAGTTAAGTCCAGATGAATAGCAAAAGAAATATTGAATACTTTGTTCAAATGTCCAATTTCTTCTGCCTCTCAGCAGTATAACATGTAAACTAAACCCAGGGACCAGGCCTAAACATCAACAACTGCAGGATCCCTTGTTTTAATTATTTTAAAGGGCCAGTGTGTTGGATTTAGACACCCTGCCTCACCTTCCCCTTCCAAGCATGTAAGAGAACCTACAGCGGCTGCAAAACTTTCAAGAAAAGCGAAAGGACGTATCTAGAGCCAGAATTTTGGTCTGTCTGTTCTGGGCTACTATAGTGCAACATGGCAGCTTCTGTAGATTTAAACGTCTCATTCTGAGGAAACAAAAACACAACACTTCTCATTTTTAGGTGATTATACACTAGTGAAAACATTCTTATGAATATTTTATTCCATTTCTGCCAACAGATCTCTGTAAATCCTTCTCACTGGACCTTTAAACTATCAACTAACATAAGGTTATGACACAGGACATGTCTCCAACTAATCTAAGATGGTTATAACACCTTAATACCACACTGTGTGACTAGTTAGCAAGTGTGAAGTCAAAACAGATAGCTGAAAAATATTATATGTTATATAGTATATGTAGTATATACAGGTTGAAAGGTCCAACTTATGCTACTCCAAGTAGTAGGATAAAATGGAGACCAAACCAACTGAATAAATAAATAAATATAAATAACAGAGAAAAACCTGAACATCAACTTCTGCAGGATCGCTGTGTTTTGTATGAAAAGGTTATTGTAACAATATCATGATTTAATTGTCTTAAAGTCTGTGTAAAGGATGTCAAGAAAAAGACCTGTTGTACAAATGACTATAGTGAAAATAATGGACAGTAACTTTAAAACAAAGGAAACAGGCGAGTTAAAGACAGACGCTAATATAATGAAATGTTTATGCACATGTGGTCCTTGAGATGCCTAAAGTGACTAAAGAGTGTTTAGACCGGAGCCCACTGGCCAAAGGTTCAATTTGGTCCACCAGATGTTTCTAGGGAGAAAAAAGTAATAATTTAAATAACTGTGTTATTTTATTTTTCATGAGGTAAAAATAGTTTTAAAACATGTAGGATGCTCATAACTATTACTTATTTTTCACAACGTGAGCAGATGAGCAGAGTGACACTTCACACAGGAAGTCAGTCAATTAAAGGGAACCTGGGATCTTAGTACCACTTTACATCTGAACATTATAATGTGATTGGGTTTGCTCAGGTTTTCTTTTGGCCTGTGGCCCACGATTAACTTTCAATCAGGGGAAAAAGTTTGGATAGTTCTGGGTTAAGTTCATGTTTATCACGATGTCACATCCAGGTTAGTCTCTGTTCCACTGGCTTCTGTAACTCAGCTTCTGTTTTAATAAAGTTGAACAGTGAGTTTGTGAGCACAGAAAATAATACAGAAAAGTAGCTACTTGTATCATCATAACTTGGTTTCGCCCATAATCATAAAATTAATCTGAACTAACAATTCAAAATGCCGTTTTCCCACCGTGTTAACTGTATCTCTGCTGGCTGCAGTCAGAACAATATCTGTGTCTCATGTTTTTATATTTGGACGACCGTCTCTTCCTCTACACACACGCTGATTTCCGTGCATCTCTCCGGACTACCCGGCGGTGCATCTCTGCTACTCTCCACCGTCACAGTTTTCCTGTGGGACCATCAGCCCCTTCACTTCCTCTATTACCCCCCCTCCCTCATGCACCCTTACATCCTCCTACACACACTCACACACACATCACCTCGCTCCCGCCCCGCGGCGACATGCGCTCCACAATGGAGAACAGAGTGGTTTGGGAAATGATGGCCATTTATAACTGCCTGACGCCGTATCCCACCACCTCACGCTATCGCACACACACACACACACACACACACACACACACACACACACACACACACTGAGAGTTTAATGCTGGGGTGGCGACAGAGACGTGGGAGACAAAGGGAGAACACACTCTTCTCCTGACTAATGTCACAAACACATTAACACTGAAGTGCACAGATGAGCACTGTGCAATCACAAGCAAACTGTGTGTTTCTTAAATGACTGTGGGAGAGAGAGAGAGAGAGAGAGAGAGAGAGAGAGAGAGAGAGAGAGAGAGAGAGAGAGAGAGAGAGAGCGCGCGGGAGCGTGTGTGTGTGTGTGTGTGTGTGTGTGTGTGTGA
>JAJHUR010105712.1:983-13664 GCA_027495735.1 Lutjanus campechanus
GACACAATATTTGTCTAGCGGGGTGTATCTTGTTATAGCTGGTTTACTTTGGAGAAGTATGAAGTGTGAAACTGGTGCCTTTTCATGTTTTTCCAAGTGATGAAATACCAGTGTTTGAACAAGAAGGACATCTGAGCTGTCCCTCTGTGTAGTGTCATATTGGGAACAAAAGCAATGTTCTTGTAGAAATAAATGTTCTTATCATCATGTTATTTATTTAAAGACTAAAAATTTGTGCTACAAGAGCAGTATGTTACAGCTTTATTGTCATTATTTGCTGGAATTCATTGTGCATCCGTAGGCAGTTCTGGTCAAGAGATTTACATACATCTTAAACTTACAATTACACATATGACACTTTTCATAGACATACAAAATACATCATGACAGTGTACAGTACACATCACATTATGTCTTCTGGATTCAGATTTTATTTACTGGCACTCTGATGTTTGTTTAGCAACAGGATAGACTGATGTGTAAAACAATTCTTCAGCATGTTGCATTTAAATGAAGGGATTTTAGATCACCTATTGGAGGGCAGGGGTTGATATTCTCTGTTAAGGAAGTTGATATTGTTGTTTATATTTGGGTGGTGTTTGCTCAGCATGATGTTGGCACATGACCAGGAAAAAGGCTCACTTTACCTTGATTATTTGTGCTGGTGGTTCAAAGTACACTTTAGGATTGATCTGACCAGTAGACGAAGTCAAACTGATGGAGCCCCTGAAAAAGCAGTAAATGCATTTAGATAAGCAATTCTCAGTTAAAACCAAATAACTGATGTGTTACAAGTGACTCTTAACTCCACTGCTCCTGCAGCTGCTTCACACTAAGAAAATATGCAATGTAACATCATGTTGGCTTGAAAGGTTTTACTTTGAAGCACATGCAGGAAGTGTTGTGCAAATATTTCTTGTTTGGTATAGAATAAAGGTGATACAACTGATCATCTTTAAAAGAAAAAAAAACCTCTCAGGCCAGACCATAACCAATGAAACATGCCATCTCCTCTCATTTCTAGCTGGGTAAAGTTTATGGCATTGAGTCCCATGTGCTGTCGCCTGCGGAGACCAAGGACCTGTATCCCCTGATGAACGTTGATGATCTGTATGGAACCCTGTATGTGCCAAAAGATGGCACCATGGACCCAGCAGGCACCTGCACCACCCTGGCCAGAGCTGCTTCTGCCAGGGGAGCCACGGTAATGCGAGCCGGTCTGCTGATGAGTGGTTTTCTTGCTGAATGAGCAGCATGCACAATTTTTTTTTTCTGCTCATGGAGATACATCATAAATATGCACATCCACTGTAATATATAACTGCAGTGTAGTCAACCAGAGAGATATCAGTTATTTTTTGTTAGTTTGGTAACGTATTCTATGAAGCCCACATCTATAGTGCATTATGGCGGCTTTCACATAATGCTTTCTGATGCACTATATCATAAAACATTATAGATGTGACATGAATTATAAGTTTAAGTATCTTGTGGATGCTCTAGTTGTAAACTAACTAACTGTAGTAAGGTCTCATAGTATGCTATAATTATCCATACAGTATCATAGGCATTGTATGTGTTAAGTAAAGTGAAGTAGTATATATGGATGCATCTGTAATAATGCATGCCTCATCATAATGTTTCATTGTTAGTGGTATAATGTATTATAAGCGCCCCCACAAATTTGAACACTGAAAATGGCTTTAAAAGAAATGTCAGAAATTATAAAATAATGTTAAACTTTTCTGTTCGGATCATTTTAGTAGTTCAAATTACCTTCATTTACTTTTGGCATGCATGTTTTAAAACAATTCTGCTTTGCACAAAGTTATTCTCTTCTACCTGCTTCTCTGATTTTAGTGAGCTACAGTGTTTTTTGTGTGTGACATAACTCTGTGCTGTGTGAAAATAGCACCCTTATCTGAATAAGAGCAACCAGTGTAGATAACCAGTTCATAACCTTTTGTACAGCTGAACATTAATTACTGTTTCAAACAAAATACATCTTGAAAGGCAGTGACACAACACTGTACTTTTTAAACTCATATAGTTCATGCAACACCTGCATATTAATGATGGTCAGTGCTTCCATTGTGGATTTTAAACAAAAGTGGGGTAAAAAAAAAAAGAAAAGAAAAAGTGAGATAGACAAAATGTAGGTTTTACATATATGCATATTTAGAGGCAAGCCTTTTGGGTTATAAAATTCTAACCATAGGCTTTAGTCTGACCTTTTGGCCACAGGAAGGTGGCTACTTTTTGGGTAGATCACCATGGTAATCGTGACTGCACAGCTGCTGGACAGCAGTCTAAACTCAGGCTATCAGATCCAAAAATACTGTCCCAAAATAAGAACAGATTACTAATCAACAATGTCACATGGGCTGCATTATGTTACTAAAGCACCCTTAAACCGTGTGATCATGCCAGAGTGAATGCACTGTTTGTTCAGCTCAGCATGCACTTCAAGAAAACAGGCCGCAGCAGCATTTTGTTCACTTGATATACTGTACAATCTCTATGTACATTACATATAGGGATATAATGGAGCATGTGGATAACCCCACACTGTCCTCTGTAAATCAGGTGATCGAGAACTGCCCTGTGACTGGTATCCAGGTGAGGACAGATGACTTGGGTATAAAGAAGGTGAAGGCAGTGGAGACCCCTCATGGGACCATTGAGACGCCTTGTGTGGTGAACTGTGCAGGTGAGATTCAGCTCAAAAACAACAAAACCAAAGATTGAAAGCATTTTGGTTTTATTTGACATAAAATAAAAACAACTATAGGTAGGAGCACCTCCCTGCTGATGCAAATATGCTATGTTTAATTCTCAGTGGAAACAAGTATGAACCTAGAAGCACAACTGAGAGACCAACAGGATAAAAATAAACATTCACATTTTCTCATAGTCAGGAACAGGCCAAATTCAAAGCCAGGCAGGCAGAGAAGAACAGGCAAACGTATACAAACACAGTAGTTAAGGTCGGGGAGCAGAAGTCCAATAAGCAGAAAGGAAGGCTGAAGCACATTAGACGTGTCCCAGTAACCTGTACACAGCTAATGAGGAAGTGAGAGCAGCTGTGCAGGTAGGCGGGGAAAGTCAGGGAATCGCGGGAACCAGTTACTGTTAGTTACTGCAGGGCAGGAGGGAAATAACAGGTGCTGCTTTCATGTGCTCCTCCTCGAATGGTCCTGTTTCCCAAGTTTGGCAGTCATTTTTCTGACTGTGGTGTGTTCATGAAATTTTGAACTATAATGTGGCAACATTATAGCCACATTATAGTTTAAAAATACATCAGTATGTACCTTTACACCACTCAAATATTGCTTTACTTGTTGTGAGGGTTAATGCTAATATATAAAATTTAAAACTAATCTAGGTCACTATGTGGACAGCAACTAGCAGTTATAACCTAGTACCATATTACAAAATACATTTTAGCAAAACATTGATATGAAATATGTGAATAAATAAAAAGGTGATATCATTTACTTTTTGTCCACTATGTTTTTACTCATATGTAAAGAGACAAGAACTTAGCAAGCTGTGAAAAAAAATCCCCCCCCTCGTTGGAAGCTACTTTTTTTTAATATTATCCTGATATCACATAACTTCAGAATAAGTACACAGCAGGGGAACAAAGCAGGGAAGACAAAGTAAAACTAGATGCTGGTTGGCGATGTGACATGTGAGATTCCGAAGTATGACTGCAAAGATGTTTGATACTTAATGCAAAATAAACAATTCAGTACAATTTTGCACTTTTACTTTTTGCCCAAATTGCAAAATTTATCCAGAAGTTTGCGACATTTTGTCTGTGTGTGTTACATGCAGGTGTGTGGGCCACCAAACTGGGGGAAATGGCCGGAGTCAAGGTGCCTCTTATCGCAATGCATCATGCCTATGTGGTGACAGAGAGAATTGAAGGCATACAGGTAGGACCTCCAGCTGTCATATCTGAAAAGCTTGACTGTGGTTCATGATATGTCCTACTAAAAATACAATAATAAAACTTTAGAGCTTCATATCCTGAAATAAAATGGTCTGAAGAGTATTTTATTGTCATCAATACAAGACACCAGAAGACTGAAGAGCCTCCTGATTATAATAGTGTTATCTATAGTGTTATACCATCTACTGTAGGTAATACACTGACTATAGATAAGAACCCCCTACAACCCCACTTTAAAGAACCTGAAATATTAACTTGGCCACCATTTTCAAAATAAGGCTAGATAGTGGTTTAATTTTTGTGATAATATAAAGCAGCATGATGTTTCTAATAACCTGTCATAAAAAGGGCAGTGAAATCAGTCACAAGTAATGATGAAAACTTGATGATACAATGCCCCTATTACCCTGCAACAGTTATCGTAAGATGTCACAATTCATTAGGAAAGCTTAAAGCCGGACAGTTACATTGTACGTAATTTATCATGTGCTACTGAGGCATCCTCGTAGAAACTACTTCTGTAACTTAGATTTTATTGTTCATTTAATTCTCCATGGAAATTGGGAAACAGACAATCCTTTATCTGTCTGTATTAAGTCTGTCTGACCAACAGGGGGCACTGTGACACTATAGATTTCCACCACCAGGCTGTGATAGTTTTCTGTTGGAATGAGATGTGTGTGCTTGTTTGTGTAGGAGACAAGGGGAGATTGTTTTGTTTGTATCCTTTAATGCTAATAATGTGTGTATTTGGTGGTGCATTGTGAGGAGGCTTCTGTATGTAGATGTAACGTGTGTGACGTGGCCGCTTGTGTACATGATCCACTGAAGCTCTGTGGCTGTGTATCTTATGTATGTTATATTTAGTGAGTGTACACATGCATAGCCGCACTCATCCTCTAGAGGCCGGTGGTTTTAGACGGGCTGTCAGAGCTTCACTGTGTTATGTAGTTTAAGAGCAGCTTAACCAGCATTACTGCTACATCATTTACACAGACATCAGCCCACACACACAAAGTGACACACTCACACTCAGATGCCATCAGGAAATCTGTTCCCACCAGAGTGTGCAACTTGTCAGGTCAAACATCTCATGCTGACCACATGTCTGAGTGTGAATACATGTGTTCTCATCCTCAGAGGCTTTAAATTCAAAAAGCACCAGGCTTCCTGATAGTAACTTTACTCTGTGGCTTGTGCCCATAGGAGAAGCCTTTTGCTTCCTGGTAGAACATTTATGAAGATTCCACACAGAACCCTTTCAGACAGGTCTACCTATAGAATCCTACATGAAGGATTACACCTAGAACCATCTGTGAGAGCCTTCAGCCAGAACCTGCTATGTTCTACAGAGAACCCTTCTGTGGTGTAATTGTTCCAGAATCCTCTCTGGGGATTCTATCCCTATTTCCACCTTCTAAGGGTGCTAACAAGAACCCACTAAGGCGGTTCTACTGAGAAACTTCTTATATTGCAAAGGTTTTATCTAGAACTAACTCAGGGGGTTCCACAGAGAACCCTTTTGTATAGTAAGAGTTTTACCTAGAACCCACCAAGGGGGTTCTACCCAAAAACTTTTTATGTTCCAACAGTTATATCTACAGTAGAACCCACTAAAGGGGTTCTAAATCCTACCTTTTTATATTTCAAAGGTTTTATCTAAAACACACTCAGGGTGTTCTACCCAGAACCTTTTTATAACCCACTGGTTTTGTTTAGAGCAGGCTCAGGATGTTCTATGGAGAACTCAGGGGGCTCCATAGAGAATCCTTTTATATTCGTAGGATTTTATCTAAAACCCACCCTGGGGGTTCTTCTGAGAACCCTTTTATATTATGGTATAAAAAACCCTTGACGAACCCTTGAAGAAAGAATATTTCAGGGATTTCAACAGTCCTTTTAAGAACACTGAAAAGGGTTCTTAATGGAACCCTTAGTTTTAAAAAGATCCCTTGATGAAGCCTTTCTTCAAAAAATGTGTCTTCAGAGGCAAATGGTTCCAGGTAGAAGCTCAGCCCTTCAGGAAGAACCCTTTTGGGGCGCTTATTTTTCAGAGTGCGTGTTTCATCTGTGTGAGTTTGTGGCTGTGCACAGTGTATTGAAGTCAGCGCTCAGTATTGATCACATGGAGTCTGTACTGTACACAGCACAGAGGAGAGAAGCAAAGAGCTGTTTGGCTTTTATTACATGTAGCGCGCCGTTTTCCAAATGTCACCTTGTTCACTGGTATTTTGGTTTTGTACCCAGAGAGCCAATTGACTTTCGAATGAAAAGCGCTCCTGACAGTATGAATACAAATGACAACAACATACTTAAAGTGTAACTATTCGTTAGACACTTCTATACAAATGTTTACTCTGAATCAAGGGGATGAACGCTTCTCTCTGCTGTGTTTTTAAAGAAGATTTTCATGGTATGTCAGGAGCTGGCAAATCATACATAAAGAAATGCTATGGTTTGTTAAGGTATGTCATGGTATGTGCCACTGGTGGTGTAAAGATTTTTATGGTTGTTATGTTCTGTATTGTATATCCTGTTCTAGGAAACATTAATTTTAGCATAACTTTAGTCAACCAGTCAGTTTATTGATTGAGATGAAACCAATTATGAATTGTGATAACTTTTATAAAACTATAAACATATAAAAAGATTCCTTTTAAATTTTATTATATTTTTAGTCCATTATCTGGTAAAATACCAAGCATTTCCAGTTGCAGCCTCAAATATGTTACCATAAACTTGTCTTTCTTTGTGTTTTGTTGTTCTGAATGAATAATTTAGTTTTTAATTCTGGCTGCCAATCAAACAAAGCAATTAATTTTTTACATAAAGAGAGCCTCGAACAACTTATTATGACTCTTTAAAAGCTAGACAATTAATTGATAAATGGAAAAAAGAAAACAATTCATCCTCCTCTTGGTTGTGAACATGAATCTGCCCATAATTTTGTTCTTTCAGCACAAAGTGTTTGGATTAATTAATATTTTGAATGTTTCCACTTTTATCTTCACTCTCTGCAGAACATGCCAAATGTCAGGGACCATGATGCATCAGTGTACCTGCGCCTGCAAGGTGACGCCCTCTCTGTCGGTGGTTATGAATCCAACCCCATCTTCTGGGATGAGGTAAGTTTGAATGTTATTTCAATTATTAACCGTCTCATTCTCTGTCGATAGCTGTGAGACTTTAAACCTTAAGTAATGACTGTCTTTGTGCCTGAGTGAAAGGCGTGATGCCACGTCTGACATGTTCGACATAAAGTCAAATACTTCAATTAGGAAGCTGAATAAGGTTTAATTCTGTTTATATACTTATGATATACTTCTTAGTTTGACCTCATCTCTTATTTAGTCAGTTTTTGTTGTCCTTGTCATTCATTAATTGCTACTGTATTAGCCTGGAGGTCAAACTGTGTTCATAACAAGACTCATAAAACTGTGTGTGTGTGTGTGTGTGTGTGTGTGTGTGTGTGTTCATTAATTTTTCCCACAGTGGTGAAAAGAAGTGTTCAGATCCTTTACTCTAGAAAAAGAAGCAAAATTATAACAGAATTATTATTTTTTAAGTAAAAGTCCAGCTTTACTACCAACTACTAAAACTAAAACTTGATATGTTATGTTTCGTTGGTTTAATCCGTACAGAAACTGTGTGTGTAAAAATGTTGTGGTTTTACTAAGTGCTACCTTTGAACTGAGCCATGCTAGCTGTTTCCCCACCTTAAATGTTGTTAGGCTAAGCTAACTAACTGCTGGTTCTGGCTTAGAGTACAAACATGGCAGTAGTCAAACTAGTCATAGCCATTAGTTCATATGCCTACCATATGATCTAAAGCTGACTTATTGGGTCTTGTTTGTTTAACTCGTACAAAAACATAAAAGTAAAAATGACAAGTTTTGGTTTCACTGGGGGTTATTTTTGGACAGGAAGTTGTGTACTGAACATGACAGTGGTATCAATATTATTATCCAACTCTTGCCAAGAAAGAAAATGTCCCAAAATGTCAGTGTTTTCTTTTAATATCAAAATTAAAAGTAGTCATTAGTAGAAAAAGTAAAAGTTTGCAAAGTGTTAACAACTTTGCAAGTCACACTTGTCTCGTACCTGTAGGTCGCGGTGCATCGAGGCGAGGTTGTTGTACTGAATAGAAACGTAAAATAAATTCGAAGTGTTTTTCCACACTAATCAGGTACTGAAGATAGGGCTAGGTGTCAGATTTATTTCTTCAGTTCTAATTGGATACACCATTCAGTCAGAACTGAAAAACTTGACCTAAACCAATATTTAATTAAATAAATTAATGAAAAACTAAACTGAACTCAAAGGCTCAAAATTCTTCTGTGCCTGCTTCCAAGGACAAGACTAAATACTGGCGCATCTGAAAAGTTTGTTTTATCTGTACAAGGGTTTTTATAGGAAACGTACCCTGCGTGAGTGTGTTTATCAAAAAAGTATTTTGTTGTCATCACTCATGAAACTGAAGTGTCTTATTGCCTGCACACAAGATATTTCATTTTTAATAGGCAGATCTTGGAGCATAGTGCATGATACAAACCCTAAGGGAGATAAACCCATGGATTTTAATGACCTCATAACTTTTCTTTTAGCACCACCCACAAACTTTATATTTTTAGCGCCACTACTGGTGAAATTGCGTTTATTGGAACAATAAAACCAAAGCATTTCTGCAAAAGACTAGAATTACAAAAGGCTGTGAAAACAAATTATTCAACAACAACTCTTTGGCAAGTATAAAAAGCCATCATGGAGTCAGTTTTTTCATGCACAGACTGACTCTTTAAAAAGGTGGTCGACTTCAGAGATTGATCTTTGTAAAAGCCTTTGAATCGACAAGTGGTCTTGGTCTTAATGGATGTGTACTTTTTTCTCAAAGATGAAATATCAGAGCAGTTTGTTAACTGGGCTCTAAGGTTCACACTTATAACTTTTCATTCCTCCTGCATTCCTCTTTGATTTATTAATTTATTCCTTTGAATCTTTGCTTTTACATTACATGTATCCATACCATTCACAAATGAAGATTAAAATCTCTGTAACCTGTTCATGTTTAACAATGAGCCATATCAAAAACAGCCAAGTAAGTGGTAAAACCTAACAAACCAAACCAAAGATAGGATATTTATCAACCCTTAATAAATGCTGTGAAGCCTAAAAATTTATGTAATTGAAAAATATTTAGTCTCCTTTTTTTATGAAAGACATTTGAAGTGTTTTTTGCAGGACAGTGATAATATCTTTGTGCCTGTCATGCTGACTTCATGACTTTCTGTCTTTCTGTTTGGCTGCCTGCCGGTCTTCAGTCCCCTCAGTGGTTTTACATTTTAGAGGATTTCTTTGTGCAGAAGCGGCTTCTTTTGTTCTCGTTCTGCAGCTGAGCGTTGCTTTGATGTCTTGAAGCGGATGGAGGAAGAAAGAGGAGATACAGAAAGGAGAATTAGCAGGGAGACAGAGAGAATCGTGGATGCCTACTGAGTGGAGATGAGCGGGATCGATGGCTTGGGAGGGATTGAGAGAAGTGTGGTGTTTAGGACAAAGAACGCTGCTCCTCAGATACTCCAGCTGAGTGTCAAGCACTCGGTACTAATGCAGAAACTCTTTGTTCACATTTAAGCAGACACTGTCAGCTGGCACACCCCTGTAACGTTCAAGTCTTAATCTGATCTGAAAGTGTCGTCACTAATTGTAAAGCCATAGGAGCTCCTCTCTTCTTCAGTACTTCTGTCCTACTGCAGATTTCTAATTGAAAGGTGCAGTGTGAAAGATACGGCCAGTCTAACACAGCAGCTCTGGTGATATGCTGCCCCCTATTCGTTTGGAGTTACCATCGACATGTGGCCATATTTTACACATTACCCCTTTATAAGAATCACTTCTGTAACATTTTAGGTGGTCAGTTAATAATGTTATCCAGCATGACATGTCATGTGACATGCAGTGACTCAGAAATTCATTCACCTTCTGAAAGTAACAGAATGACTGCTTTTCTGAGAAGAGGGAATCGCATTTCACCATTCTACATACTTGACAGATAAAATCGCCTGACAGAGCATAAGCTCGTCTGCTGGACTTTTAAAGTTGAGCACCCTGAGTCACTCCGATTAGTGTAGGAGGGGAGAATTATAAGGCGAGGCGGTCAACGCTGCTTGGCATGAGTTGTAGGAGCTAAAGGCTCCATTTTGGCCTGGTTGGCAAGGAGGGAGTTACAGAAGTCCAGATGGGAGCAAATTAAAGCTTGGACAAGGAACTGAGAGGGACGGGTCTCATTTGACAGATGTTGATTCCCTGGTGAGAAAAAGTCGATTCAACAGATGCTGCAGGATTGTGTTGTGGCTGAAGTGTAGCTGTCTGCAGTCACATGTGGCGACTTAGACTGAAGTTCTTGTCAAAAGTGACGAGGAAGAAACAGGAAAAATAGTACATCAGTCTTGATGACACCAACTTTGACGTGGAACAAAACTACAGCAATGTAGACTCTTTTTGTGGGAAATACAAACAAAACAACTAGCGCTGAATATTTTTGTTTTTTAAAGTGGCTATAATCAATATTTTTATAACCACTTGGAGAGGCCAGTTGTAGTGATGAACCTACAATGATTTCTTTTTCCTCAGGAGCTGGTAGAGACTGAAACAGAGAGAGAGAGAGAATACTGGTATTAGACCTGCAGAACTCCAAATGAATTATAACAGCTGGATGTGTAAATAAGCGATTGTTTTCCCTAAACATAAAAAGTGATGGTATGTTAGTAATGTTCAAAACTTGTTTCCACTGCTGTCACAGGGAGTAATAAAAAAAGGACAACTCTTAAATAAATGTGGAAATATAAAGAGGAATAAATAAAAGAATAAATAAATAAATGTGGAAATATAAAGACACATGCAAAATATAAAAAAAACCTTTTATTCTCACTCTTATTTGAGTATTTATTTCTGTATATATTTATTTATATATTTTAAAACATATTTTTATTTATTGCATATAAATTACTATTATTTATTTTTCAGGGTAGTCATTTTTAAAGAATGACATCCTTGTGTTTTGCCAGTATTAGAAAACAAAGTCATTACATACTGCACATTTTTGCTTTACAGGAAATAAATGAGTCATGTGTTTGTGTGTTTCAATTCCCAGGTGTCTGATAAGTTTGCCTTCAGCCTGTTTGACCTTGACTGGGACGTATTCATGCAACATATTGAGGGTGCAATCAACAGAGTTCCTGTTCTGGAGCAGACCGGCATCAAATCCACTGTCTGTGGACCAGGTACTCATTCACACATGCACACATACACAGACACACATACTCAATAAAGCACCAGTTCCACTGAAGCATTACTTTTTGTGAAAATCCTACAAGCCCTTCTTTCAAATGTCTTCTAACATTATGCATTACAACAGGGAACAAGCAACTTTCATGACACTTCGTAAATTGGACACATTCTAATTTAAAAGTTAAATGTATCCGTCTGTGAAATATCTTCTGCTCCGCTCACATACTGCATTCGCTCATGAATACCTAAACTAGCAGGCTATGTGTCATGTTTGCAGAGGAAATAGTTTATCTCGTGCCACATTGCCGAGGAGTGAGATGGTTTGTTGCTGGGCAGCCTAAAAAAGTTACAGTCTTGATTATCTATTATTTATTTTCATAGTGTGATGAAGGTCTCAGTGAATTTGTGAACCCAAACAAATGACAACTGAAAAATGGATTTATACAAAGACACACACGCGTATGGATGAATAACCAGTGGAGTTTAAAAAAGGAGAAACTGAGAAGGGAAACTTCAACAACATAGCCTGAACAGAGAAAAGTAAAATTGGGGATGTTAATGGAGATAGAGAGGGAGAAAGATAGACGATAACAACAGAAGTAGAGAGGCAAAGAATGAGAGGTGAAATGTTAAGGATGGCAGAGACAAACAAAAAGCAAGAGATGGAAAACAAATCATGAAGGGAAGAGAAGGCAGGAAAGACGAAGCTCAGAGGGACAGAAAGCTCAGATAAAATGAATGAGATAAAAAATGAGGATTTTGTCCTGTTGTTATAGAGTGTGTCCTTACCTGTAACCCTTGCATTAAAGCCCACTGTGGTGTTGTTCCTGTGTTCCCGGTGTCCTGTGTTTCTCAGATGTACATGGCACATAATGGTTAGGGGCTAGCATAGAACATCATGCCCTGGGAGCACAGAAACATCCCCTAGCTTTTGTTCCATTCTGCGTTTTGTGTTGACACGTGAAGCACACCATGTTGAGCGTGTTTCACAGTGAGCTTACCGTGTCCTCAACTGTTTCCCCGTGGAGAGTGCAGGACAAACAAAGTAGAAATCTAAACCTTGATCTGAGTGTGATTAATTCCATTAGCACTTCTGTCTTCTAGAGTTGCTACGAGACCATTTTAAAGTTTGACTCAATACTGGTATAATAAAAATATACCTGATACCAGGTCAAAAAGAAAGTCTCTGGCACACAAAATATGATATTTTTTTCCTTTTCTGATGAACAACCTGCACACAGTGCTGGTACAGAAAAAAATCACTGAACACTTTCAGGGTTTGATTTGCTGCATGTCAAATTGCAGGCAGGACAATGAAGACTGAACTGAACTGAGGTCTTGAATGAGCACTTGGGTCATTTTTTACAGCTTTGGTATTTTACTAAAACCTTCATGTCTTCAAAGAGGATAGAAAACATGCATTATAAATGTGTTTTGGT
>JAJHUR010105713.1:7245-24988 GCA_027495735.1 Lutjanus campechanus
TGGTATGTGTCTGGAAACTAATAAATGTGTTTGAACCCCCCACCACCTGCAGGGCGTTTTGATAGGGAAGTGGACATTGGCATCCCCGACGCCACCGGCAGATTGGAGATTCTCCAGATTCACACCAAGAACATGAAACTGGCTGACGATGTTGACTTGGAACAGGTCTGTACACATACAGTAATTCTCCTGCAGTCAGGTGACACCAAAGCACACACTGTGGCCCTGAGGAGAAGAAGAGTCATGTGGTTACTATTATTGCCTGCAACTCCTGCCACTTAGAAGTAAAACTACACAGGAAATTGCATTGTATTCTGTATTGTTTAGTTTGGTTATATGGGATTTAACAGTCAATCCACATTAAATAACATTGTAAAACTGTAGTAGGTGCTCTAATTTTACCCTCCCTCCTTTGGTATGTAGATGGTAACTAATGATGAAAATACACCCCTCATCAGGATCTAAAACAGTTGAAAATTAAAACGTCAGAAAGCGTTAACATTTGTTCTATACCAGTAGTGTTAAGTAAATTTTAACGCTATATAATCACTGCTTCTTTTCTTCTTTTGTGAGGTATAATTCCAAACAGAAAATTGGTTATTATGATGAGAAGGTCATAAGATTCTATCTGCATTTGACCTGTTCCCAAAAAAAGAAAAAAAGTAAAATTTGATAGGCTTTTGATATTCTATATTTGCATTTAGGCTGTCTGTCATTGTCATATATGAAAGAGACTTGTTCTACATATCTATTGCTGTTTGCTATTTGGAATGCAAAAACTTAATATATCAATATCTCAAAACCGGCAAGAAGGCAGATAGAACCATGGCAATGTTTATAATTATTGCATTGCAGAGTAGCAGTGTTCATGGTTCTACTTGATGAAGTTTTAATGTGTATCTGCTGGACAGCAAAGCATGATTGTTCTCTCTTTATGTTGTCTGTAGGTAGCCAATGAGACTCATGGACATGTGGGAGCAGATCTGGCTGCTCTCTGCTCTGAGGCCGCCCTGCAGGCCATCAGGAAGAAGATGGACCTGATCGACCTCGAAGATGAGACCATTGATGCTGAAGTCATGAACTCACTTGCCGTCACCATGGACGACTTCAAGGTAAGAACTCTAATATGGTCTTTGGTGTGTTGGTTTATAATGGCCTTTTGAATCATCACTAACATGTTGTGTGCTGTCCTGCAGTGGGCCCTGAGCCAGAGCAACCCATCTGCACTGAGGGAGACAGTGGTCGAGGTTCCCAACATCACCTGGGAGGACATTGGAGGGCTGGATGATGTCAAGAGGGAGCTGCAGGAGCTGGTGCAGGTATGAAACTCTTCCAGAGGATCATATCTGAAACAGATGTATCACAAACTGTAAAATTTGTTTCTTTACTCTGCTTTTACTCTGCTTCTTTAAATTCAGTACCCTGTGGAGCACCCAGACAAGTTCCTCAAGTTTGGCATGACCCCATCCAAAGGTGTGCTGTTCTACGGTCCCCCTGGTTGTGGTAAGACTCTGCTGGCCAAAGCCATCGCCAATGAGTGCCAGGCAAACTTCATCTCTATCAAAGGACCTGAGCTGCTCACCATGTGGTTTGGAGAGTCTGAGGCCAACGTCAGAGAGATTTTTGACAAGGTAACTACGTCTAACGGTGTCCGTCACAGGATGAATTTAGAATGTTGTACATTTAATCTGAAGAACAACCACGTTTCAATATTGGCAACTAATTCTGTCTGATGTTTCCAGGCCCGTCAAGCAGCCCCGTGTGTTCTCTTCTTTGATGAGCTGGACTCCATAGCCAAGGCCCGTGGCGGCAACGTGGGAGACGGCGGCGGAGCAGCTGACCGTGTCATCAACCAGATCCTGACTGAGATGGACGGAATGTCCAGCAAGAAGAACGTCTTCATCATCGGAGCCACAAACAGACCAGACATCATTGACCCGGCCATCCTGAGACCCGGCCGCCTGGACCAACTCATCTACATCCCGCTGCCCGACGAGAAGAGCAGGATGAGCATCCTGAAAGCCAACCTCCGCAAGAGCCCCATCAGCAAGGTAAGACGGTGACGATATTCATGGACCCAATACTTGGTCACGGTTTCTCCTTTTTTCATTTTTTTTTTAAGGACTTGTTTGTGTGTAAGTCCTTAATTTCATAAATCGTTGGAAGTCAGATTTTTTTTTTCTGTCCTACCTGGTTGTACTGTTGTAGTATTCCCAGTTAAATCAAATTGGCCTCATGAAACTTGAAGATCCCCTATAGGAGCATGACACAAATGCTGCTTTACATTATAGTTCTACTTACCCTCAGCCTTTGGTATTGCGTAACCGCTTATGTCGCACTGAGCGAGGGATTTTAATGGAACATTCTTGTCCTTATACACTTAAATCCCTAACATGAATTGACAGCGGTCGTAGGCAAAGTGCTATACTGCTTTTTATAAATCATCAGTGAAACTTGCAGACTCATTTCAGTGAGGTTTAAGCATCTTCCACAGATAACTGCAATACATCACTGTAATTAACTTAATCAGTTTCTGATTTTAAAAATAAAGTTTGATATTTGTCATGATTATCATACTATCATTGGGTTTATGATATCTTGCAGTTTGAAGTTTGATTGAAAATTGTCATAACTATGTTCCAAGTAGGTGAGTGAACCTATACACATAACCCTACTTATACAGTCCTATAAAATATTAGAAAAACTAAAATTGAAAAGCAATTTAATCTGCAACCTTCATGTGGATGAAAATTAGCCTTTAACTGCAGGATTGATGTGTAAACTGAAAGGTTGATTAATGAACATTATGCCCATTAAATAAATATAGTAACCAGAATTGTATGTAGACTACGTTGGTACATTTGACACCATTTTCTTACACCAAATGTACAACTGCACTGCATTATGGAAGATATACACCCCATTGTTGTTGACTTACTCCCTCAGCCCTCTGAGAGTTGATTTTGGGGTTCACTTCAAGTTTTTCAGACAAATGAAACCACACGTATGATTGTGGCAGGGTTTCCCCAGAGGGCAAGTGGTGAGGGGAAGTCAACGAGGGCACGTTGACCAATTAATGAAGGAAAACAAAAATGTATAATATTCTTATAAATAACTTTCACCAGAATTGAGATGTGAATCAAAATGTGTATGTCTTCTAATTCTATAATGCGTTTGTTGGTAGGATGTCGACTTGGACTTCCTGGCGAAGATGACCAACGGTTTCTCTGGAGCTGATCTTACAGAAATCTGCCAGCGGGCGTGTAAACTCGCCATCAGAGAGAGCATCGAGAACGAGATCCGCAGAGAGAGGGAGAGGCAGACCAACCCATCAGCCATGGTCCGAGCTCGTTCTGTCCTCTTGTTCACTTTTCTACTCATTACCACTTCTTTTTCCTCAAACTATTTTTTATACTATTTTATTTGCAGCTTAGCTGCTTCTAAATTTACGATTTATAATAATTTTTAATAGTGTTTTTAAATTAAACAAGTGAATACATTCACATTTGTGCATCTATATTTGCCCATACATATAGTCACGCAAATAAACGTGCTAGTCACGCATTTCACTGTGATGTAATTATAATTTCCCATCTAAAATCCACCTTTCCTCAAATACATCTTCCATATTCCTTACTTTGAGTCACTTTCTACATAATTTGTACTTCCTGAATCAGATTTTTAAATTTTTTATTAAATCTGGATTGAAATCTGGATTTCCTCCCACCTTTTTGTTATTTGCTTCACTGTTGTGATTCTGAATCAGTAATTTTCATCTTGGCTGAGACTGTTTGGAGGTTTTCCCAGTATGATGTGCTCAGTGTTTAACTCTCTCATATCTTTTTTTTTTTTTTTTTTTTAATAGGAGGTGGAGGAAGATGATCCCGTGCCAGAGATCAGGAAGGACCACTTTGAAGAGGCAATGCGATTTGCCCGTCGCTCCGTCAGTGACAACGACATTCGCAAATACGAGATGTTTGCTCAGACACTGCAGCAGAGCCGCGGCTTTGGCAGCTTCAGGTATAGTTTTCTGACATTTTGTATTTGCATGAGTGTTGCTAGCTGCGTAGTTGAGCTTTGTGGAGTGACACATTGGAGTGTCATTCTTTCACAAAGAGTTGTTAAACAAATTCAGCTTCTGTTCTGATGGTAACTATACTGGAGCAGTTAAACTGGTCAATTTTAGATAAGTCTTCTGACTACATGGACATTAGACCTAATCTGCATGTTTAAAAAGATGTTTGTAAAAAGCTTTGTGGGATTAGTGTATTTTTCTAGAATCACGGACTACAGATGATCCAGTTTTTACTTCACACTAGGGCTGGGGGATAGAGCTGGAAAAAAAAATGTCATTAGGTGTTTCATTTCTGTCTATTGGCAATATTTAATAAAGACCTGGAGAAATGTTGAATTTAACCACTTTGTTTATGAAGGCACACGGGTAATGATGGACTTGAATAAAGAAAACAAAACAAAACAAACAAAACTGCCATACTGGCGACCTGACCGGCCCTTTTTATTAACAATTTCCTAACCGTTAACACGTTTTCTCACTACAGCTGCACCATCAACATGTGGCATGAACAACAGACCTGTTCAACAACTGGCTGTTTGCATGTCACTCATTATCCCATTATCAAGGGATATGATAGGCTGTTTATGAACCAGGTGTATTTGTTAAGTACTTTCATGGTGGTTTGGATTTCATGCATTTAAGTGAAACCCTTTTATTGAACAACTTTCATATTGCTATTGATGAAGTGTATATTGCCGATATGTCACTTTTTTTCTTTCCTAGGCTTTCTTCACATCTCAAAGTACTTTTGTCAGCAAATACAAACTGCCATACCACTGGATAATCTCCTCATAAATGATTGTCTTGTCTCTGTTTCAGGTTTCCCTCCAGTGCTGCAGGCGGCAGCGGTCCAAGCCACGGCTCAGGAGGAACTGGCAGCGGTCCAGTGTTCAATGAAGACAACGACGATGACCTTTATGGATAAATGTACACTGCCCCACAGTGGTCAGTACCGGGATCACACCTGTACAAATTCTCACCAGATTCCACATTTTTAGGACTTTGTGCTTCTTTCATGTGTTCCTTTTTTTTGTATGACTTCCCTCGGAGAAAGCATGTAGCCGCTTGGTTTGCCCTGGCTTTGATGTGGGTGGGGGTAAGGGGATGTTTGGAACTGGAAGGTGAGTGACTGACTGCAGATCGGGGGGAGGGAGGGGAGGGGTGGGGGGTGTTATTGAGTGGCCTCATTTTCAGTATATCACAACCAACATGAATGGCTTTAGTGATGGGATTCTATGCTAGACTATAAGAACGAAAAGAAAAAAACATATTGCTAATGACTTCCTCTTTTTTTTTTAAATAAACAGTAGCATATAATGTATTACAAATTTGTCAAGGTTATGTTGTTGAAAATAAAATCTCACGAAATGGAAGTGTTATCAGCGTCTGTTTTAAATTTATTTTTTCAGTGTTTGAAATCCGATATTAAGCATCACTAGTTACAATTTAGCATTTTTCAAACTTTCAAGACTTTCTGTACAGTGTGCCATCTAGTCTGATTATGTTGGAGAGAAGACAGACATTTCTATGAATATCACCAAAACTAGATGGATTAAAAAAACAAAGGAAAGAGGAAACTGGTGTCAGGTGAACTGTCCCTTTTGAAGAAAATTAATATGATGAATTTCTTATAAATAGGGACAAGTTTACTGAGATTTTATTATTTTGCAGACATACATTTGTGTTTGCATTTTTTGGGGTGGAATTTAGTTGCTTTATTCAAGAGTTTCACAGTACAGACATGAAACACACATTGGCTGGACTTTTTCGCAATAGTTTAGCATTTCATTCTGCCTGACACTGAGAAGGTCTTTTCTTTGAACATGATTCAAAAGTTAAAGCTTTGAAAGCGGTGCTGCTGCTGTGATGATTCAGTGATGACTTACCCTTGAAAGACTCTTCACTTCATGAGACTTAACAGGCACCATGTGATCAAACCTACTGACTCTGAGCAGACACGCAGTTCTGTGACTGACCACACAGCGTCGCTGTGGCAGTGAAGGAAAAGTCACGTTTCTTTTTCTGAACTGCACTCATGCAAAAAAGACATGCTTGGAAAAACATGTTTCAAGGAATTTTCTTCACAAATTTAGTCTCTTAAATATAAAACTAATTATACTGTTCATCCCAAAGAGACAAAAAAGAAAAATATCTTGATCACCTTTGAATTCAGTTTAGAAATTTTATTTTTTCAGCATAGGCCTTTGTGACGATTAGTTTTAAAACATTGTACATGTATGTGTGGACTCAGTAAGGATCATTGAAGGGGAAATGAGGATGTTCTGCATCTCTCCACACTCTCCTGCCGTCCCTCTGTAATAAAACATAAAAGGAAAATTAGTTGTGCTCACGTCATAGCTATATATACACGTTTACATCTAGATTTAAATCAGAAAACTGCGTGACTCAGTATCTTCGACACTAAATTCCTACAGTCCAGCTCTCTAAGAAAGAATATCCCCTGAACATATCAGAGATTCATGTTGATCTAAAAGCAGCTGATGTTTCAGCCATGTGGTGTCATCAGTGAGTCATTACATAAGTACTAAGTTAATTTTGGACTGAGCTGGCTGCTGCACATACATTAACATAAGTCACTGGTATTATAGATGTGTTCTGCTTTGGAAGGACCTGTTCAAATCTTGTGGCAGTGACTCACCTCGACTGCTGGGACGATGAAGCGCTCGTTGCGGTTGAAGGATTCGATCAGCTTCATGTCGTCCTCTGACAGGGCGAAGTCAAACACCTGCAGGTTCTGCTGGATCCTGGAGGGCGTCACACTTTTAGGGATACACACAACACCCCTCTGCACGTGCCACCTGCCAAAAGGACGCAAAGACTGGGTTACACCGGGTTAAGATTAATTGAAAAATGTTTGGGTGGGAGTGCTTCCTGGATTCAGAATGTGTTCATTTAAGATGCTCTTTGCATAAGGACACACATACAAACAACAAAACGATTAGATAGTGGAATGAAAGAAGATATGCATCATAAAACGTTTCAGCATCAAGCCTTTTGACTCCCCAGTGAAGGCTCAGTGCTGAAATGTGTCACTTTGTTTTAAAATCTAACATGACTGTGCCATGACAGTAAAGGCATTTCAATTGTTTTAAAGAAGTGTGCCTTGGAGTTTTTTTTGTGATTTTTGTGTAACGATTAATTTAATCTAAGATTAGTTGTAATCAGAGTTTAGAAAAACTAGGTTTAAAGTGAATTAATCCAGAATAAAAAATAAGCAGACCTCTATAGCAATTAAAAACTAATCTGTTTATTTAATTTTGGCTTACATGAATAAACATGGATTTACTAGAGTTTAATCAATGTGGGGATGTTTGCATTAATGTGGATGACAAAAAGGCATCTTTGTTAAAAAATGTTTAGTATAAAAACTAAACCTGGTATAAAGAGAGGTCTGAATATAATCTTTCAGAATTTTAGTGGTGCAGTATAATTTAAAGTTAACCATAATTAGCTGGATTTAAAAACCTAATCCTTATTGATGCACCGCAGTCCAAACAGCTGTCAAAGAGGTCGGGGTTTAGACTGACACCTGAGCTTTTAAGTTACTTTGTGATTGAAGGTTTTGTGTCTCACCTGAGTATGACCTGGGCAGGTGTTCTCTGGTATCTCTGGGCGATGGCTGCCAATTTAGGATCCTGTAGCAGACTCGGTTCATCAGGAGAAGCCCAGGGTCTGTCCCCGCTGCCCAGAGGACTGTAGGCTGTCACACAGACGGCCACTGACCTGAGGCAGAGGGATGTACACTGTCACTGATGCTATGGGAACAATATTTAATGGTATTTACGTCAAAGATAAAAAAAAGTTAAACTGCGATTACACTGACCGACAGTGAGACAAGAGATCTGCTTGAGACAAGTAAGGATGGCACTCCACCTACGGCACAAAGAGACAAAATATGGCTGTTTTAAGCCTATTTCTGGAATATTTTCAATAAACATGTATAAAATGTGTTTATTTTTGGCCTATGAGGAAGCCACATTGTACCTGGTTGACCACAGGTTTGTGTCTGGCCATGCTGATGATGTCATCAGTCTGCCTGGCATTGAAGTTGGATAGTCCGATAGCTTTGACTAGACCTTTGTCCACAAGGCTCTCCATGGCTGCCCAGGTGTCTCTGTAGTGAGTGTCAGAGTAACAAATACTTCCATCTTCATGTCGGGGCATCAGCTCCTTCCCTCGCCTGAAACATGCACACACACAAACACAAACACACACACACACACAGATTCAGATTTATGTGATGTATGTAATTTCACATTGATCCACACAGGAGGACACAACAACAGTGTTTTGTGTGCGGCTGCTCACTGAAACGCCATGGGCCAGTGCATGAGGTACAGGTCCAAATAAGAGAAACCCAGGTCGGCCAGAGTGGTCCTGCACGCCTCCTCCACATCCTGTGGGTCGTGTTTGGTGTTCCACAGTTTGGATGTTACAAACACCTCCTCACGACGCAGAGCCTGGAGGGGAAACAACAAAGAACGTACTGACCATTCGCTGTTCAATTCAGGGAGACACCTCATAGTTACAATGCTTGAATCAGAGGCAGGGCATTTCAGGTGTATCATGAAAATGAGGCACTCCAGAGGGGGCAAAGAAGACCAGGGAAGAAATAAAGTGTGAACAACAAACAACTTATGAATCCTTTCTTACGGTATTATGTATGTTGTTTTCACCGATCTCCCAGCAACAGCATTTGACCATTTTCAAAATTTGTCTTGCTTTTCAACATAGAAGAAGAAGGTTGATCGATTTTCCAAAAGGGTTGTGATTTAGGGTCGATCATTTCCAATCTGAATCTTGTTGATCCTAAACTGTATTTTATAAACAGAATGTCTGCACTGATGTTGACTCTGTTTGAACATTTTAATGTCTTTATTTCATAGCACTAGTAGAGAGAGAACAAAATAAAATAGATGCAACAAAAGGTCCATGGTTGGACTCAAACTGCAGACGTTGCAGTTCATGGTCAGCAGTTTAACCCCTGAACCCACAGGAGTGCCCCTATTGGTGTATTGTGAGAGCTGAAACAAGGCTCACATGTACCGTAACTGAAAAGCCACAGCAAATGGTGAGTAAATTGTCTATCAACATTAAACTATGTGAAAGAAGTTGACAAAAAATCTGCTCACACTTTACAATAAAGCAGCTACAAAGAACTTCCATATTGTGTTGATTTTGGAAGCATCTCTGTACAAAATTTGTTTTGTTTCCTCTGCTGTAACCACAAAGTATGACATCAAAATAAAATCATCAAAATTAAAATCTCCGTCTTGCTAACTAGCTAATATACTACTCACTGTAGCTTTGCCTGGAAAGTGAAAACACAAGTTAATTTCATCTGACTTCAACTTGGGAATGTGACTCAGTGGCAGCCATTACAGTAAGAATAATAACATAAAAATGTACTTGCTGATGGTCTCATTTACTTCTGTAGATCATTCATAGATTATAACCAGTTAGAAACTCCTTGTATTACATTTCAGTAATGCTTAACTAATGCATGACTCATGACGAGGTGAAGCATGAATCTATCATGAAATCCTTTAACTGATCATTAACAAATGATCAAGTCACTATGACTTAATTCATTAGTTCACACTTCATACATCACCAGTTAAGGAATGTTAATTCACTCTTACTTCATACATTAATTGATATCCATAAAGTTTTGGATTTCAGTTGCATACAAGTTTATTTATATAACTGCTTTCAGAGAGACCAAGCAAATACAAGGTCAGATGGTGTGCATGCACACATCAACATGGCTCCAAGCTAAGGATCTACAGCACTACATCTCCCACTTCACTCGGTGGTGCACAGAAAATCACCTACTTCTGAATATCAACAAAACCAAGGACTTCTGATTGACTTCTGAGTATAGTGCTTTTGTGTTTTGCGTCAAATCGCTTTGTTAATTCCGTTTTTAAAGGGGCTATATAAATAAAGTTATTATCATTATTAATTGAGCAAACTGATGAGAAAAAAAGTTTTTTTAGTTTATGCTGTTCTGTCCACTTTTGTTTCAAAGGTCAACAATAAACTGTTAAAGTGTGTAATTCAAGCAGAAGCAGAGTTTCTCACCTTCCCTGGACCAACCCTCAGCATCAGAGCCTCTCCCACCTCCTGCTCATTGCTGTATGCAGCAGCACAGTCAATGTGTCTGTAGCCACAGTCCAAAGCTGCCAGCACTGCCTGCTTCACCTGAGACAACATGGACACACACACACGCACACATAGTCCAAACACGACCATTTATAACAACTTACAGAAATGTGGCCATAATAACATAGCCTGTCTGTTAGTTTTACCTGTCCTGGAGCGCTCTTCCATGTGCCGAGTCCCACCACGGGCATCCTCTGCCCTGAGGAGAGGGTCACAAAGGAGCTCATGTTTCACCTCTGAGACCTGACAGAGGAAAGACAGAGACAGAGATGTGTGTGAGGTGTTCACGCGTAGACCCCTATGGAACTGGAGCCAGTCATCATGACTAAGTCCTAATTGTTTGTTACTGATTCACATTCACATCTCAGTTCATTAACTCCTGTACCACAACAGCAGAGTGTGCGAAAGCCTTTCACAAACAGGCTTGTTACATGTATGATGTAATTAGGATACGGAGTAGCTGTAGCTACTCAGTTCTGTTCTTCAACTGCCTTCAGCTGAGACAATACTACTACAACACTAACAACTCATTCAAATAAGCATAACAGGTAAGACAAACCACTAACATTGACTGCACAAACCAATCACTAACGTTGGCTGCACGTGACAACTGCTGATTTTAGCTACACTAATGTTAGCTGCACAGAAATACAGGCTGACCTGTCAATACTACATCTACCACTACTGAGAAATATTTTAGGACTGTAGGTCCATCTACACAGAACAAAGGAAAGTACAGCAGAACAAACAATTAATATACCGAACAACGTACATGAGACATTATATTAGACTAAACAATTTTACCATATGTGACACTGAGGTAATCCAAGTCATCTTTAATATTGTGAAACCCTCCCAACCCTGTTCATAAAGCAGCCACACATGAGGATAAAAGTTCTGCCGACAAAGCAACCAGCAAACATTTGGTGACCTGCTTTTTCTCATGTTTTTTCACCCTCGGAGCTGCAGAGTTTGTTTAAACCCTCTGTGAACTCAGTCTTATTGCCAGAAATAGCTGATACAGGTATATGGGATTAGTTACAGTGTGGCGTTAACTGCAGCAGCACATCTCAGAGCCTTCCCATGGTTCACTAATTGTCTGCGATATCCTTACCATGTGACGCGCGCGCACACACACACACACACACACACACACACACACACACACACACACACACACACACACTGATCAAACACTGCAGTTGTTTCACATGATCAGACTGTGTTAACACAGATCAGCTGCTCTGACTGTCTCCTGACCGAGCTGCTTGATTAATGCTCTAACACAGTCTGAACATGGTACAGATGTTAAACATAAAGTGAAATAAAGTTTATTTATTTTTCTTACCTGTGATCGCTCTGGCAGCTGAGGGTTAGTCATCCATCTGAATTTTAACAGGCTGAGGTCAAAGTCTGTCTTCATTTGTTTATCTATAACTCAAACTGATGGAAAGTGTCCAAACTCCACTAAACTAACCAGCATTGCACATAGTTAAACATATATCGCCAATGTTTGAATTCCGAGCATGCACATTAGTAACCTTTGTATAATAAATGTATTTTTGTAGTGATGTGTTACATACAGAGGCGGGTAAACTGTAGTATTTCCACCTTTTTTCTCCTTATTGATTGATCCAGTTGATCAGAGAATAAATGAAAACATTTCAAAGAGGTGGTAAACTGAGTTTACCCCTCACTACACCCCCGGTTACATGTACTGTAAACCGAAAATTTACTTTTCCATGTAAAGTCATGTATGAAAAACATACCACAAAATGACATCCATGTGATTTCTATTTCTATTTCACTGTCACCTGGGAGGTCATTTGCCAATTTACAGTAGAAGACATCACACACATAACATTTCATTGGTATGCATGTGATATACATGTCTGTCTGTTGACTGTGATAACTGAATGCATTATTTTGCAGGTGACGGCTCAAACAATGAAAGAATGTTTAGAAGTTGTGAAGAGTTTCACTGAGAATCAACTCATCATTTTGTTCAACAAGCCATGTGTAAGTGGTTTATTGTGCAAATATGTGGTTGACATTTGTACTTTCTCTTTTGAACACCTGATAAAATGTGCAAAGTGCTTGAATGAATGAGAAATTCCACTCTGTTTTGAAAAACAAACTGTTCTGAGAATGAGAACAATTGTAATAGACTTCAATTTTGTGAGTTTGTTTGCTAAATTTTGTTGGACTAATTTTCATTTTAATGCAGATCATCAGTCTTATAAAACCAGACAGTCCAGTCATCTTCACACTTCCCATGTTAATACACGTCTCAGCCAATTTAATGTCAGATATAAAGGACCCATATTGTGGAATGATCTAAATCAATTCTCAAGTCAGTCCCTGACAGTCTTTAAAAAAACATCTTATAGTACTGAACTGGATAGTTCACCCAAAAATGAAAAGTCAATCATTATCTACTCACCCTCATGCTGATTGAGGGTCAGGTTTATTTTGTTAGTCCTCAAAACACTGCTGGAGTTTCACAGGAAAGCAGTGTTGCAGAATCTCCCAAACAATTGAAGTCAGCAGTGACCAGTTTTCAAACTTAAAAAAACAACTGGAAGAAAAACGGAAAATGCCTCCATGCTGCTCGTCTGGCATAATCAAAGTCTCTTTAGTCACCTTGACATGTTGGGGCTTTAGGAGACTGGATTACATCAGATGAGCAGTATGGAGGCATTTCGTGTTTTTTTTTTCTCCCAGTTGTTTTTTACGTTTGAAAAGTGGTCACCATTGACTTCAATTGTTTGAGAGATTCTGCAACACTATTTTCTTGTGAAACTCCAGCAGTGTTTTGCAGACTAACAAAATAAACCCGGCCTTCAATCAGCATGAGGGTGGGTAGATAATGGCTGAATTTTTATTTTTGGGTGAACTATCTCTTTAAGGTTAAGGGTCATGTTTGTTTGTTTTTTAGATATTTGTGTGTTTTGGTACGTCCATTTCATGTGGGCATATATATTTTGTTGTTGTTTTTTGTTTAGTTTATTCTTTTTCTTGTCATATTACCTGTCTGTGTGAGACCTGTGCTATAAAAAAAAGTGACTTAAGGTTCCGAATCTAAATATTTAGACTCAAAATTTGATATACCCCAATTTATAAGTGGGGGAGACCCATGATATGCCTTGCAGGCTTTTAGTCTCCCTTGCATGTTATTATTCATATAGTTTTATGTTTTTTAATATGTGCTGAATGAAAATGAATCAAATCAAATGACACAAACAGTGAAGTTCACACATTTGGTTTATTGGTTTCATTTTGAAAAGATCATAAATATTGTCAGATGCACATAAGCAGTGACAGTCTCTCAGCAGCAGCAGCAGCTCATGTGCGTTCTGCCACAGTTCAGCGTCCCTGGAGGCTCTGAGAGGCAGGACGCTCACTCACACACTCGACACAAGTCATTCAAGTCTCCCTCGTCATCTAATAGTTCTGTCAGTATCCTTCATGACATAAAAGTGCATTTATCAACATGTTGCATTCAAACGTTCTCCCATACACATGATATATACGACCTACCAGGGCTGTCTGCACATACCGTACTCATACATACATCTTATCATTGCTGTAAACTACAGTAGGAAGAGCTGAAGGGAGTTTTCAGAGCCCCCTGCAGCTGAGACAGAGAACAGCTGCTGCAATATTACAAAACCTGTTTCCTAAACAGGGTTTCTACTGAAAAAAAAAAACTGATGTATAGTTCAATGTACAGATGTTACAGAGGACAGAAGCAGTTATCAAATCACAAACTTGGGGGACTCCATTAAACCAAAAACTAGACCCTCAAGGGAGTCTACTTTTGGCACTGCTCACAGTAGCACCGAGACATTGCCTTCAAATGGCACAAGAGAAAGCAGAATATACACAACAAAGCTGGATTTCCCAGAAAAATCTCAACTACTTACTGTGTATTTAAGATTAATTTAATGCTTACATTCCTCTGGGAAATCCAGCCTGTACTTGTACGGCACTTTACAGGGATACATCAGCAAAATTCATCAGTTTTGTATCAAATCTCTCTAAAAACGTCCTTGTTTACATACAGTACAATATGGTGATTGACTCTACATTGCTTACTTACTGTTTTCCTAAGATCACCAGCTCCCAATGGTGATGTCTAACACAGCATAGGGCATTGTCTGTTGTGCACTTAACATGGCTGGTTGTGTATATTACAGTGTGACCTGTGTGTGTGTGTGTGTATGTGTATATGTGACACTGGGCTAAGGCACCTATATGTCCCTCAGATAGCGAGCCAGGCTGTTCAGTTCAGAGGAGCCCCACAGCTCAGAAGGGAAAGCACCCATATTATGTGCAGATTGTTTTATCCAAGCTTACACTGTTGTTACAGTATGATTGTCATTCCCACATTTTCACTGCAGCTGAGATACATTATTATAATAAGGGACTTTAAGTGTGCGCTCATCAGAATACAACAAATTTTAGACTGGGCTGCACCAGCAGAGATTAATTTAATCTAAGATTAGTTCTAATTAGAGTTTAGCAAAACTAGGTTTAATTAGTAAATCCAGATTTAAATTAAGAAGAGCTCTGTCACACAATTAAAAACTGATCCAAGAATTAAAGGAAGTTTAATCAGTATAGAGATGCTTGCCAAATTAAAATAGATGAATAAATAAAAAATACATTTGAGTGCTTTTGAGACGTAGTTAGTATAAAAGACGCAGGGAAATGTTGACTTTATGCTGCTCTGTATTCGTTACATTGTTTTCTAGCCAGCTAAAAAAAAACCAGAATGTTCCAATGTTTGCTAGCTTGATAAAAGTTTTAAAAAAAAGTTACCATGTTTTCCTAGCTATTCAACAAGTTTTTAAAAAAACTACCATTTTTTGCAAGGTAACTATAAAACAACAAAATATAACATTTTTTTGCTAGCTAGCAAAAAATTTAACAAAATGTTACCCTGTTTGCTAGCAAGCTAAAAGCATTGCATTTCTATCCATAATGTTACATTTCTTGGTAACGTCATTAAAAAGATAACAAAACATCACACTGCTTGCTCGCTAAAATTTTTTAAGTTACTTTGTTTGCTAGCTAGTTAAAAAAAAATTTAAGTCATATTGTTTGCTAGGTAACTAGTTGATAAAGTTGATAAAATGTTACCGTGTTTTCCGGGCTAAAAAACAAAACATGACAATTGCTAAAAGGTTAACAAACTGCATCATTTTTTGCTAGCTTAGCTAAAAAGTTAACAAAATGTTGCACTAAATTACATTGTTTGCTCGCTATTAAAAAAGCTAATGAAACATAACATTATTTGCTAGCTAGCGAAACGATTTATAAAATGTTACATTTGTTTGCTAGTCAGCAAAAAGTTTGCTAGCCTAGTTAGCCTTCTCATGATGGCTTATCAGATATTTATTTTGCTCACTCCATCTCACTCCATCAAATTGGAGTGTACAGGTTTGGTGCAACAGCATTAAATTTAAACTAAATTTAGTAAAAACTAAACTGGGGGTTTAAAGAGATGTTTAAATTGTTGTTTGTTCTTAATTTTAAGCTAGTTTAAAAGTTTGGTGCAACATAATTTAAGGTTAAACGATGATTTAATCTGGTTTAAAAGTTAATCCTTGCTGGTGTAACCCAGCCTTAGGGGAGACAAATCTTACTAAACAGTAAACGGCCTACAGACTTCAAGCACAATGCTTTATCAGACTGAAAGCAAGAGAGAAGCAGGTGGCAAGGGAGGAATTAAGTTAAAACCGGGGGCTTGCACTGAACACACTGAAGCTGCTGGTACACTCAAGGTAAAAATAAATAAATTTGTCTGATACTTCCTTTGGAAAAGAAAATCCTGGAAAAAATGTTTGTGTTAAAAAATATCTCACGTTTCATCCTATCACAAAAAGACGAGGATCAGAGAGTTGGACGGCATATAAAACCACTGATAAATCCGTAAAAAACAGAGTTAAGAAAAGACGTTCCGATAAAAGCCACAATTGTGCTGAGCCCATCCTCAGCACCGCTCCACTGCTCGGGCGCTCATGTGTGTGTGCTCAGGCCAAAAGACAAAACAAACACAAATAATTACATCCTGATACAGCCATTCATCTTGGAATTCTTCCCTCATCCTCCCACTGAGAAGTCCCTACAAACAACGACGTCTGTTTAATGCTGTGTGGGGGACATGGGGACTGGAAGTCGAAAGGAAAACTACAATTCACCATATTCACACGGCAGCCATTTTCCTCTGACGTCACACTCAGGGTGGGAAGCTCAGATCTTGTCCTGCTGTGTTCCAGGTTGCAAGTCGTATAAACCTAGAGACTCATGACAAATCATCATTTCACCACTTCCTGAAAAAACTGAAAAGACAATAAAGAGTGAAAATCTGGGGGGACATATTCGATAACCCATTAGCTGCTGTCAGACAACAGCTAACATTAGCATTACTGTCACCGGTATATTAACTTAACAAAATTAACTGTCTGATCTGACATTTCCCTATGTGTATGAACACATAATCTGTATGAACACTACAAAGAGATATATGAGCATAACGTCACGTAACGTTACTGACATAACCAGAACATTTCTGACATCGGGTGAACACACAGACAGTTTAAGTCGACCTTATGGAAAATTTGTTAGTTTTTTCTTCCTGTAAAACAAAATCTGACGGGTACCTATGTAAGCTAGAACTAACCAGTTTCAACCATCAGATCATGACGTCCACCTGTCAAACAATCCTCAAATTTCAGCGGTGCTCAGCACCACAGCCGGCTCATTAGTTATATTAGTGTGTCTTCCAAGACGTTCGCCAATGAACGCCTCCCTCATGTCATAATCACAACATTGCGAACTGGAACTTTTCTGAGTGTTCACAAAGTCATGTACACGCCTTTCCATGTCAATTCCAAATTCACAAGATCCGTTTCAACGCAGTACGGTCAAACGTGGCAAGAAAACCACTGTTGTCCTGTATTTCCTGTCGTCAAATCTCCATCAGTCTTGAAGGTTGTGTTCGGTCCCAGTCTCGCTGTATTCACTGAGAGACTCCAGTTCAGGACGAGTCAGCCTAGTTAATAAACTGTTAACACTCATGCAGCGCTATTACTGTGACTAGCCCCTCCCTAACTGCCTGTTTTTACAGGAAACACATCAATATGCAGAAACAAACAGTACTCTGATTTCCATTTCATGGCGGCAACGCTACCATTATCAAGCTTGATTACATCCAGTGCAGTTTACCTCCAGGCTTAGTGTTTGGCCAAAATAAACGTCTCCAAGATGTTTGTTGATATTTTAGAATTAATTTACCTCTTTCCTATCAGATCATGTAACACTGCAAACAGTAATGCTAGTGAGGATGTGGTTGAATGCTAACGTTTTCTCACGCATGCTAACAGGTTATCAAACATGCTATTTTAGCATGAAATATGGCTTGACGTCTCTCCAGATTTTCACCGGCAGCATTGAAATAATAACTATTTGTCAGAG
>JAJHUR010105714.1:946-13948 GCA_027495735.1 Lutjanus campechanus
TTTTTTTTCTTCTTCTTCTCTCTGTTGTCATGACATTTCAGTTTGGTGCTCTAGAGAGGTGTGGTGGTAATGGATGTTACAGAGTATTACAACATCTTGCATTACACCGAGTTGTCAGCGAGGACACGCTGACATACAGTACACCTCACAACTGCTGCATGAGAATAAAAGCCTGGACACAAATATACTGCAAAAAAATCACACACATCACACGTGTTTTTGATTCTGCCAGTTCTTCATTCCTTTTTTGGACTAAGGATCAAAATATAACTAAAAAGGGCAGGCAATTACATAAGTAATAAGTAAATTACCCTTAAGTCTGCAGACTTCAGTCCGGCATGATTTCACAACACACAGTGGTTACTGTGGTAACAGCAAGTGCGGTTTAACACTACAGCAAACACTTGTTGAGCAGCTACTTTTTCCTGAATCAGGGCACAACAGAAGAGCAACTGGTGTATCTGTTTACTGTACGGTTGCCACCTGTCCCATGATTGGACACCACGGTAGCGCGGTGGCGCAGCCTCACACCAAGAAGGTCATGAGCATGAATCCCTGTTCAGACATGGCCTCTGTGTGGAGTTTGCATGTTCTTCCCGTGCCTGTGTAGGTTTCCTCCTGGTCTGGAGGATCTGACTGTATTATTGTACTCTGTATGATTTTACAACATCACAGTAAAGCTAACCTTTTCATTTACCTTTATAATACTGTCCCGTATTGAAAAGTAAAATGCGCTGTCCATTACTGAACCATTTCGGGTTGCGAGTCCTCTATTTTCATGCCCACCATAATTTTAGGCAAGCACTACTTTTGCGCATCCTTGGAATGGCAGGGGAAATAATGGTGGTAGGACCACAAGTGGATCAGTCCTTTTAGTGGGAATCTTTTGTCACCCACGGTGGACGTCCAAGCAGTGCGAGGGTAGAAGGTGCAGATTAAGTTATTTTGACAAACCAAACATTTTGTCCATGTCAATGATCTGATGTTTTAATCCTTAAAATAATTGATGCAACTGTGGTTTTCTCTTGACTCCATTTACTTTACATGTATATCGAGGATAGCAGAGGACTTTGAAATTGATGCATAAAAAGCACAAGTTGGAGCATAAAAAATCACCAGCATGAAGGAAATTAACTGTCTGACACTTGATACCTCCCACTTGATTTGTGTCCCCTAGGCATGCGGCCACTGGCAAGGTGTCCCTTGTTTTTCCACATTTTCCACAAGGTGGTAACCCGAGTTTACAGTGCAGCCAAACAAACTAATGTTGTTTGCTTGGCCTGCAGATCACTATGGTTGTTCCGTCTTGTTCCATTACGCTCTGCCATATTTAAAACCGATGCTAAAAGCAAAAATCAGTCATAAGTCTTTCTTCGATTCTCTTGGAGTCTCATTTAATCTCCTTTCTCTGTCTCTTTGCAATCCTCCAGCTCCTCTTCTTCACCCGTTGAGGAGCTACTTTATCAGAAATAGGCTGCAACAGAAGAGGAACTCATGTATATCCTCTCATATAAAACGGGATTGTCCTCTGATGAAAAAAACCCAACAAAAAACCCACTGTCCCTAACTGAATCAATATGGGACAAGAGTTGTCCCATGAGTGAGTCAGTCCTGTCAGAGTGAATGAGTATTTTCTGTCCTCAATGGTGGACTGTCTGACCTGAAGCAACATTAATCAGGGGATTATCATGTCCAAACAGTGCAAAGGCTGGGGATGAGTTGACGAGTTGAGTTATATTGACAGACCAAACATTTTGCAACTGTCTATGATCTGATGATTTAATCCTTAAGACAATTGATGCATCTGTGCTTTACACGTTTAAAATCGACACATAAAAAGCACAGGTTGGTGCATAAAAATTCACTACAATGAAGGAAATTAAGTGTCTGACACTCAAAATTTGCTGGGCGAGGACTCCCCCTCTTGATTTGTATTGCCCAAGCATGGTGCCACTGGCAAGGTGTCCCTTATTTTGTCTCATTGAATGTGGTAACCCGAGATTACAGTGCAGCCAAACAAACTAATGTTGTTTGCCTGCAGTTCTTCATCTACCAGCTCACTGTGGCTGCTCCTTCTTGTTCCTTTACTCCCTGTGATATTTAAAACCGATGGTAAATGCAGAAAATCAGCTATCAGTGTTACCTTGCATGTCTTGTTTTTTTTTTGTTTTTTGTTTTTGTGGCTGCTTCACAGTAAAAACCTCCATGTTTTTTGCCAGTTGAATGCTTTTAATATGAAGCAGTGGCAGGAGGACACGTTGCGGTAACTTGATAGCAGAGTGAGCAGTAACAATGAGGCAGAATTACAAACCGTAATACTTGTTTGTAACATGCATCCAGGCCAGGAGTGTTTGACTCTGCCACTAAAAATGAAGACTACTACATAGAACATAGTAATCTGAAACATGGATGGTCTATATCATGGTATATTATTTCAATAGAAATGCTTCTGAAGGGATAAAGCACTGGTATGGGTTGGCAGCTGTTACTTGCTCTCAACTGTATTACTCAGGACATATTTCACATAGTACAGAGGTATTTTAAGAACATTTAATGTGTAAAACTAATAAATAAATAAATAATAAATAGAAAGGATTTCAAAACCTCGCAACCGCTGTTGTCCAACATAATATGCAGATTAGTGTTTTCTGCTTTTTATCTGACTTTTTAGATCCCAACTATGTCCACATAATGGCAGTTGCACTCTTCCTCCTCTTCATTGTGTCCATCGTAGAAAATTGTTACAAACATGCTAAAACAAGCTGAACGCTGTGTGTAGGCAATCTAACTGCTTGGCTTAGTTTGCACATATCTTAAAATTTGGCCGGGCTCAGATGTTATTGGTGCTTTTTATGTTTTGGAGTATCTCATTATCACGCTGCAGCCTCTCCCATACTCTCTGCATGTATTTGGAAAAGATTACTACACACACGCACGCACACGCGCACACGCTCACACAGAGTGAAGTCAGCAGAGGGGCCGCGGTGGAGACAGTAACTTGAAGAAGAAAGAAAGCGATATTTTAATCTGCTCTGTCTGCAGTCTCTCATCCACTGCCAATATGTTTTACACAAGCACAGCGCGCTAGCTCGACTGTGCAGTGCTGTCAGCCATTCCTTCATTTCAAAACAAAGCAGCATGGGCTCTCATGTTTTCCAGATGATTAGCTGGCGCAGGCTGATGACAACGAATCCTGGGACAACTTGTTGTTTTTTTTTCTGGTCAAGCAAAGTGAGGGCTCTACTGGTCTGCATGGTATAGTCAAAATTGATATTATAGGGGAAACTCATGCTGGTGTTTTTTCTATATCGTTCATATCGCTCGCCCCTAAGGTCACCACAGGATGTAAATAAACTGAATGGCTTTTGCTGTTGACTGTAAAAAGCAACAAAAAAATGGGGTTTGATTTCAGGAAAATCTCAAGGGCTGTAACTTTAACTCTGCAAAACTCTTGAAAGGATAAATAAGTAAATCCCTAGTGTTCAAAAATGAGTACTGTATTCCAAATAGTGAAATGGAGCCATCAATGATGTTAATATAAGGTTGATTAAAATATGGCTGAGGAAAGTTGTCTCCCCTGCTCCCTCGTCCGCAGACTTGAAGCTCAGGCAAGTTGCCTGCAGGCTGCAGGGACTCTGAACGGAGGTGCAAGACAGGCACAACATTGTCTGTCAATGTAAAGCTAAACCCTGGAGTTGGAGTTCAGTGTCTGCCTGCCTTACTGTCTGCCACACTCCATTAACATACTGTATTTAACTATTATAAATATCTATAACATCTAATTATTACTAATGATTTCTTACGACTCATAAACAGTTACTCATTCTACGAACATTCTGCAATAATTTGAATTAACATGAAACAGGCAAACAAAAACAGATGTAAAGGAATGGAAATTATAATTATATGATTTAGTACAGTAAATATTGCATATTTCTCCTACAAGTTTATGCTTTTTTTTTAAACTAGTTGTAACTACTGACTGAGAATATTTTCATTTATTTGCTTATTTTAAGTTAAATTGTGACTGAATGTTCCAAAAAAACCAATTATAACAAATAACAGACACATGGGCAGACCTCAAATGGAATTATTCACTTTCTAATTTCGTCCATCACAAAATGCTTCTGTTAAAGGGTCAGCTGGTTTCTCGGTGGCGCCGCATGGGTCAGCCTCCCACAAGACTTTGATTTGGTACAGGCCAAGACAATCAGAAACCCTCCTTTGATTCTCTTGCAGTCTCATTTCTCTCTTTTCTCTCCTCTCTTCTGTCTCTTTACAATCCTCAAGCTCTCCTCTTCTCCCTCTCTCCTCTCCCCCAGCTGCCGGTGGACGGCTTTGAAAAGTCGAGAGTCTGCCTGTTGATCAGATAGCCCTATAACTAATGAAAAGCGTCATGGAAGTGACAGCAAGATTAATGAAGTATCCCGGGCTGCACTCGCATGCGGCACACTGGGGCTTTTCCTGCAGGGCTGCCGCCGCTGCTTAACCGCTATTTATGGTGACAAATAATGCCCCATTCTGCCACCGACACCTGCGAGTCAAGGTTAAAAAACATATTTGCCACAGCGAGTGCACGGCGGAGGACGACAGGATGGGGGGGGCAGGGATAAAGGAGTGGAGGATGGACGGGGGGGCAAAGAGGGAGGAGAAGAGAAAGGGAGGGCTGCCATTTCAGATATAGAATAGAAAAGAACTTATTTACTGGAGCTGGACTCTGCAGGGGGGTCGGGGGAATTGGTGGGGGGCAGACGGGGATAATGGGAATTCAGGATTAATTGAAAACATCTGTGCTGTGCAAAATGGTCACAGCGGAGGAGCCTGAAGGGATGATAGCAGAGAGGAATCACACACAGCTCTTAAGAATGTTTAGAATATTTGATTCTGTATTTTTTTATATATTTTTTTAACTCGTGAGGAGACAGCTGATGATGTCACCAAATGTCTGGCAGGATATCTCAGTGTGTGTGTGTGTGTGTGTGTGTGTGTGTGTGTATGTAAGGTGGGGGAGTGGAGAGGGGGGGTAATGTGTGTGTGCACAGGCAGACATCGCTTTGATCAAGAAAGCGTCTCATTCGCAGTCGATACCGGCGGGCCGGAGCTCAGGAGCGGTCAATTCTGTCTGACCTTCAGCAGCAGCGTTACAGTGGGCCAATCAGCCAAGTGCGTGTGAGAGAGAGTGTGTGTGTGTGTGTGTGTGTGAGGTTAAACACGTGTGGGAATACCATCCCAAACACACACGTATATACCAGAGCAGAGGTGAGCACACACAGACACACACAGAGCCAATCCTGCTGAGACCCTTGGGAGCGTTTGAACCTCTGGTATCAATGCTGTGCAAACACAACACATCTGTACCGAGACAGGTGCAAACATGTGCACTGTTACGCTTCTTGTATACACAGGCTACCCTGTGTTTCAGCACACACATGCACATGTCCAAAATTACACATGCATATACAGTCAGAATCGCAACATGTTTTAACACCAGAAAAAAATCTCAAGAACTGTTTACATATTAATTAGGAGATGATGACTTTTTAAGACATGTAATGATGCTTTAGGACCTTTTTTCTGCTCTTGCTTCTTGTGTTTTTTTTAACATCACATTCACACCCATGGACTTGAGTCGTGATAAGATGCCATTCATGTTAGCTGAACCTTGAAATAACAACCTGGCACCATCTACAGCGACTCACGACTTAAAAGTTTCCCAGTGGCGCAACTCTGGGAAGTTGAGAAAGATTGAACTTCTTGCAAACATGCGATCTGTACACAGCAGTGATGTGTGGTCAGTGCCTCACCACGGCTTAAAAGAAATATTGAGATTGCATGATGGTTTTATGTATTTATTTGTTTTATTTAAAATTTTCACTATCCATGATTTGTTTCAGAATTACACTAATCCAGTCCCCACTCCGGACAGGGCTCTTCACCGCCCAGCTAGCAATGCACCTGATAATGCACGAGAATCTGCTGTGAGTTAGCTAACTGGTTAGTTTGACTTTTTCCGAACAGTTTGACTGCACAGCTCTGGAATCAAACCGCTCCCTGTTGCTACCACTTACCGACATAGTCTGCATGGATATTTCTTACTTAAAAAGTCTCATGAAGAAAAAAGAGCTGTGATAACTAAAGGCGAACCAGCGCCTGACCTGCAGGATCTCGTTCAGCAGAAGGGGCGAAAGATTACACAAACCTTTCAAACAGACTGTCCGCTGTGAGTAAATACACACACTGTGGTTTGAATGGGTGACCTGGCTCGCATTATGATCATATCTCAGTCAGGGGTAATATAATCTCAATACTTCTCGTTGTGTTAACAAACGTGTCTGTTTACATAAGTATGTAGCCAACATTTTAGCTAACGGGATTCCAGAATAAACAGCAGTGTTTTGCGGCAAGCCTTGGGTGCAGCACTTAAGAGTTTGTTTTGTTTGTTTTTTTTGGGATATTTTAATATTTTTTTCACATTCACATGACAATGTCTGAACATTCTTGAGAATACAAGAAAATTAAAAGATAATTGCTCTTGGATGCATTGTATTATTATCATCATTAGCTTATGTCAGAGGCATAAAATGGTCTTAGAATGACAATAATATTGTTTAAAGAGGTGGCTTGGGAATTTGTGACAACCCTACATTATACAACCATACAAAAAGTTATGAATGAACTTTTAAATAACTAAATCAGTACTAAATCAGTATTTCCCACTACAAAAGCAAATTCTACACCTTAAAACAAAATCCTTGAAAAGCAGCCATATGTTTTCTGAATTTGCCGCACCACAGAAACACCTGTTATTAACCACCCAGCCAAAATTTCTCTGCTCTGAAATGCTGTTTCAGTGTTAAACACCACTGCAACCTGAATTACCTCAACAAACTCCACGTAGCAGCTGTGTTGGACATGCCCAGACATGTTTGAGCCGCCAGAGCCAGAGGACGGTGACAGGATGGTATTTCTTTCATCTGTGTCGGGCTGTTGGAACTGAAGTGAGCTGCTGGGCTGATCTGGACAGAGAAAATCGCTGAAGGTACGTTCGTAACGGACTGTTAGGTAGGGCGAGGAGGCGGTGTTGTTTGTGTGTCAGTTCGTGGGGCTTTCATTTACAGGAACTTACAAAAATGTTTTCACTGTTTATGCAGTTGTTGGATGGTAGGAGTTCTTAGAGTGAGACACAAGACAGGCTCTGATTGATTGATGCATTTTTTTCCGGCACCAACATGGCAGGGACCTGTGATCGGTTAGTACTTGTTGCCTCTGTTTTTTAGGTTGGTTAGAGGCTATTTTGCATTGCTATGAATGCAGGTGTGCCCTGTGATTTTGGCCTGACCTTTGGTGAGCCTTGGGCAGAAAAAGTTTGAAAACCACTGCTTTAAAGGAGTTACAGCGACAGGCCTAGATACAACATGTTTGTTGACTGCAGTCTGCCAGCCACACCTCACTAATTTCCATATTTCCATTGAAATCTGATCACAAATGCAGCTGTACGTAGCTGTAAAAGTCTGTGAACAGGGAGACCCAGAATTGCAGCCTCCCCCATCGCATGGCTCGACTCCACCAGAAAGACAATAAAAATAAAAAATTAATACGAAGGGGTGCTGACGAAAAGCCCACACAGTTTGTGTAGACAGAGCAGACAAATCCATTCTTTACACTAACGTAAAGTAAATATCTTGCCAGGTGGGGAAGCAGTGATGACATGTCACGATTTACCCACCTCTCTGTTTGTGCCTGTTATGTAATCATCCTTTTGCATTGATGATTACATTTGAGTCAGAACATAAACCACAGGATTAATACAAGGCCAAACTGGAAAAAACCCTGGCACTGACAACACTTACTCTTGCTAGAAGACATTTCTCATCACCTAAAAGATTCCTTTGTGCTGCTGGCAAGAAAAATGTCACAGTAAAAGATTTTTTTTTTTTTTTTTGCAGGAGACAAGGTGAGACTCTTTTCAGCCAAACGGAGATATCAGCTAGAAATGTGATTCATTTCCTTGTTCATCTTGTAGATATGAAATATGACCAAAACTGCCAATTTTCTTATCAGGTTAATTTATTTACAAGTTATATATCATTTTCATGTAATTCATATCTTTGCTGCAATACACAAGATGAGGGGGATGAGTGAATGCAACTGTATAATTTTTGTGTGTGTATGTTTATGCGTGCTCTGCAGCTGGTAATGTTTAGCAGTCTGTGCGTCTGTGTGTTTGTTTATGTTTTTGTAGGAGTGGGTGTACGTCTATCTGTGTGTGTGTGTGTGTGTGTGTGTCAGTATGTTGAGCTTGCCTGCATATGATCTTTGGTTTTGGGTCTGTGTGTGTCTTTTTGAGCATTTTTTGGCTGTGTTTCCTTCAGTGTATGTTTTGTGCATATAAACTGGGTCACACCAACAAATATTGATTGAGTCTAAGATTAATTCTAGTCACAATTAAGCAAAACACAACTGCACAATTAAAAGTTAATCTTGGTTTAGTAAATTCAAGTTTATTGATGTAAACCAAAACCAAGTTTAATTAGTATGGAGTTTACACAAATTAAAATAAACAAATCAAAAATAAATTTGAGTGCTGTCAAGACCTAGTAAGTATAATACGTGAGCTAAAAAGTTAATAAACTTGTACATTGTTAGCTAGCTAGCTAAAAAAGTGAAATAAAAACATTACTTTGTTTGCCAGCTAGCTGTAAAGCTAATTAGCCTAGTTAGCCTACTCATGATGGCTTGGCAGAAAAGCTCTACGTTCTCCTCTTTTAAGAAAAACTTTCAGCTACTCTGTAAAAAAGCTATATTGTTTGCTGGCTAGCTAAAAAGTTCTCCTGGAGGAGAGAACTGTTTTTCCCGAACTTTTGGCTGCTCTGCAAAAAACGTTATATTGTTTGCTTGGTTACTAAAAAGATAACAAAATGTTACATTGTACAATGTAGCTAGAAATTTTTAAAAAGTGATATTGTTAGCTCGCTAGCTAAAAAGTTATTTAGCCTAGTCAGCCTACAGATGATGGCTTGGCAGAGAAGCTCAAATTTCTCCTCCTTTGAGAAAAACCTGTTTGCTGAATTATCAACTGGAGGGAAAGAAAGAAGAGACACAGCATAAAACTGGGCTGAGTTTCTCTCCAAACTTTCTTTAGAGGAACTTTTATTTTTGCTCAGTCAGTCACAAAAAGGCGTTTAGAGGTTTGGTGCAACAGGATTAAATTTAATCTAGGTTTAAACTAATGATTAAAGAGAGATTTAAAAGTAATCTTTCTTAGTTTTAAGCTAGTTTATAAGTTTGGAGCAACATAATTTAAAGTTAAACCATGATTTCATCAGGTTTAAAAAAACTAATCCTTGCTGGTGCAACCCAGCCATAAATTAGTATTTTTTAGAGTGAGAGTGTGGCTGTTTATCTGTTTCTGTGTGTGTGTGTGTGTGTGTGTGTGTGTGTGTGTGTGTGTGTGTGTGCTTGTGCACATATCTCTGGTCAAGCTTGTCTTCATGTGAGCATCTGTATCTGTGAGTGTGTGTAGTAGATGCACAGTTTGTGCATGTTTGCTGCCCGTGTTAGGTTTCTAAAAATCGTGTGTGTGTGTGTGTGTGTGTGTGTGTGTGTGTGCGTGTGTGTGTGTGCGCGTGTGTGTGTGTGTGAGTGTGTGAAGGCTACAGATAGAGGGGAGCAGCAGCAGTGTCTCATGGCTGCAGAAGCAGAGCAGCAGCAGCCTGATATCAGCTCCTGTTGACTCTGATTACCACCAGCCAGAGAGAGGGGAAAAAAAGAATCATGAAAAGAAAGAGAGAGATGGTGACTAACTGAGAGCAAAACAAGACAGACGGGAGAGAAATGCAACAAAAAGACAGTCTGGGAATGCGCGTGTGAAGCTTCAGAGAGAAAACAAAAGAGCGAGTGTCATCAACAAAGGGTGAAATGGAAGTGTAAAAGAGGAGGGAGGGAAAGACAAAAAAAAGACAGAATCAATCAGTGCACTTTCATGCACTTAAGTAACTGTGTTACTGTCAGCTTTCTGCGGTAATCTGATTTCTTTCACGTCATGTAAACAAGAAACCTGCTTTCCATAATTGGGCCAGGCGTTTAGAGAAACCTGATTACTGTGCTATGTTTCTGCTGGGGAACAGACTTCAGACAGGAAAGGTATCACTGTGACAGCACAGCGGCGGGATGAAAGGAAAGATCGTTACATGTAGAGATGCATCCATGTTTCAAAATAATTGAATTCAAAGTCTGACTAAAACAGAAAGTAGCCTCCATAAATAAGCTGGTTTAACAGTCCACTATTTGTAAAATTGACACTGTAAGGAAAAACTGTGCTTTCACACCGCAGAGCCTGTCCTCCCACTGCGCCATCAGTCCAAATGTTCCAACACACACACAAACACAATAAAATAAACATCACAAAACAACATCTTGCATCACCAGATCTCTTAAAATAAATTAGCCATGCTTCCAAAATAAGGTTTGAGATAGAGGAGCAATCTGATACTGCTGTTTACATGGTTTTTACACTCAGACACAACAAGTTACTACATGACCGTCTCCCAGAATGCTCAGGCGTTCATAAAGTGTGTTATACGTTACAAGGAGGAAACTTGAAAGTGAAAACTATTACAAAGATACAAACTCACCCTGTGGTTGGGAATCTTCTTGGGTGGAACAGACATAACAAAAAAAAACACGATTAAAAATAAAGAGGCTCTGTTCCATTAACGTCACTGCAAACCATATCAAATCAAAGATGGCGCCTGAGTTCTTTATTTATTTCTAACTGCAGGGCCTCAAAGCAGCAGTGAGCTCAGTGCAGAAGTTATACACTGCCTGGCCTAAAAGTCACCACCTGGATTTAACTAAGCAAATAGGTAAGAGCTGCCCATTGCTTTCAGCTGGTGACAAGTTATTTAATCTTAACTGATGCAATGAGTAGCTTCTCATTTCTTAAACAACCATGTCCAAAAAGACATATCCTGTGGTCGTGGAAAAGATGTTGCTCTGTTTCAGAAGGCTCAAATTATTGGCCTGCATCAAGCAAAGAAAACAACTAAGGAGATTGATGAAACTACTAAAATTGGGTTCAGAAGTGTCCAACACATTATTAAAACCTGGAAGGATAGTGGTGAACCATCATCTTTGAGGAAGAAATGGTGGTCAGAGAGAAATCTTGAATGATCATGATCATTAGAAAAAGCGACAGGCTATGTTTAACTCACGGCTGTGTTTAATAGTGAAAGTAAGAGCTTTTTCCACACACACATTGTGAAGAGAACACAAGGGATTGGGGACTAAACAGCTGTGTAGCCTTAAGAAAACCACTTATCAGCATCATAAAGATTGGACTCTGGAGCAACGGAAAAAGGTCAAGTGGTCTGATGAGTCCAGATTTAGCCTGTTTCTTCTGAGTGATGGGGGCATCAGGGTGAGAAGAGAGGCAGATGATGTGATGCTCCCATCATGCCTTGTGCCTACCGTACAAGCCTGTGGGGGCAGTGTTATGATCTGGGGTTGCTTCAGTTGCTCAGGTCGGGGTTCAGGAACGTTATGAGCCCAAAAAAATGAGGTCAGCTCACAACCTGAATATACTGAATGAGCAGGTTTTTCCATCAATGGATTTTTTTTTCCTTCCCTGATGACACGAGCATATTCCAAGATGACAACGCCAGGATTCATCAGACTTAAATTGTGAAAGAGTGGTTCAGGGAGCATGAGACATCATTTTCACACATGGATTGGCCACCACAGAATCCAGACCTGAACCCCACTGAGAATCTTTGGGATGTGCCGAAGAAGACTTTACGCAGCGGTCCGACTCTCCCATCATCAATACAAGATTAATTTGTAATTAATTTAAAGAAATGCAAACAAGGTAGAGTGTTGTTGTTGTTTTTTTCCTGTATAGCAAAATCTGTTAATGTGGGACCAGACTTTTCTCCAGTACTGAGTGCTGTGGACGGAGGTCTGGCTATGCAAGACTATTGTTATGGTGAACGTGTTTGCACACAACTGCCTGCTTAAACATGTGGCATATTGGTTGCAGCTTTGACTGCTTTGAAGGTAAATGCACCAGGATATGCTATAAAAAGTGAGAAAGTTATTTTTACATGTAGGAATGTGTAGTTGATGAATGGTTTATTAAACACGCAACTTTCAACCATCAGACTTGAGTTCAAGTCCTGTGTGACATAGGTCTTTTTTTTTTCTGGCTTTCAACTGAGAAATTTGGATGTGGTTTCTTAGTTAGGCTCCAAAGTGATGATAGGCTTTTATTTGCAAACTAAAGAGGATGAAAAATGTCCCTATTGCAAATCCAGGTGAAATAAAACTCATTTTTAACCTTTTAACCTATTCTGAACATCTTGGTGTTTTTAAAACTTCTTTTCAACAGAAAATTTTCACTCAGATCATTTATTTGGAGTCATATTGCAGGCAGCCTGGTAAATTTAACTCCAGTATTCACTCTCATTTTAGCTCTTTTTTGGTCTCCACCATTTCTTGAGGGGAATATCTGACCTTTTTGCTGTTAATTGCTTCACTGTCTTCTTTAGCTGGTTTCCGGCTTCGTCTTTCTGCCATTTGGTGCTGGACAGATAGTACGTAGAGGAGTTTTAGGTCAGTTTCACACCTAAAGGACAGATTCCTGAACCAGTTTGAGGATGATAGATTTTTTCCAACTGGTCCGGGTTGTGTTCATAGAAACAAAGCACTTCATGTGCTGGAAATGTTGTCGATTTATGGTCATTCAGTATGTGGGTAAGAAGACGACAACCAGCCCAATTTCTACCTGGATATCCTTCATCGTGGAGTGTCACCAGCTTCTGTTCATATCATTAGACCTGGTGGTATTAAATAATTTATTAATGCAGGCATTTCTCACTTTGATGTGACTCCAGGTTTGTCCCCTTCCAGTCCACATTTTGGTAGCTAACGCACCACTAGTTCACCAGTCACCAAAACAGGAAGAGAAAACTTCTTTAACTAATGAAATTATACATAAAATGGTAC